>CAXHJY010000052.1:40000-77500 GCA_964016885.1 Eledone cirrhosa
ATGAGTAGTTTTAAAAGGGTTAAGAACAGAAATCAATACAAAATTTTCAGTCAGTCCATCCTTTGAAGTAACATACTGGTTGTTATTTGACATACTAGGTGGATTGGCAGTATCGGTAGAGGGTCGGACGCCATGCTTTCGAGCATAGTTACATCCCTTTACGATCTGAGTTCAAATCCCGCCGAGGTTGACTTTGCCTTTCATCCTTACGGGGTCGATAAAATAAAGTACCAGTAATGCACTGGGTAATTGCTGGCCTTGTGCCTAAAGTAGAAACAGTTATTTGATATACTAGTAGTAAAACTCATATCAAAGTGAGACCACATTATGTTCTGAGTTCAAATCCCGCCATGGTTAGCTTTGCCTTTCATCCTTATGGAGATGATAAAAGAAAGTGCCAGTAAATCATTGGGTAGATTTAATCCTTTTTCTTCTTCCCTTCTCTTCAAATTGCTGCCCTTGTGCCTAAATCAAAAACTGTTATTAACTTGACCACATACAGCTGGCTGTCTAACAGGATATTGATGAAGCTATGATCGGATGTAGTGGTCATGATGCTTGTGTTCTGTTTGTGTTAATTCAATCTTTTTGTTGAAATATTTTAGGGGTGTCTTTATCACTCTACACTCATTTCAGCCACCACCTGACCATTGGGTATCTTTAGCACAGTCCACTCAATTTCAGCCACCACCTGACCATTGGGTATCTTTAAAACTGTCCACTCAATTTCAACCACCACTTGACCATTGGGATGTCTTTAGTACTGTCCAGTCAGTTTCAGCCACCACCTGACCATTGGGTATCTTTAGCACTGTCCAGTCAGTTTCAACCACCACCTGACCATTGGGTATCTTTAGCACTGTCCAGTCAGTTTCAACCACCACCTGACCATTGGGTATCTTTAGCACTGTCCAGTCAGTTTCAACCACCACCTGACCATTGGGTATCTTTAGCACTGTCCAGTCAGTTTCAGCCACCACCTGACCATTGGGTATCTTTAGCACTGTCCAGTCAGTTTCAGCCACCACCTGACCATTGGGTATCTTTAGCACTGTCCAGTCAGTTTCAGCCACCACCTGACCATTGGGTATCTTTATCACAGTCCAGTCAGTTTCAACCACCACCTGACCATTGGGTATCTTTATCACTGTCCAGTCAGTTTCAGCCACCACCTGACCATTGGGTGTCTTTATCACTGTCCAGTCAGTTTCAAACACCACCTGACCATTGGGTATCTTTAGCACTGTCCAGTCAGTTTCAACCACCACCTGACCATTGGGTATCTTTAGCACTGTCCAGTCAGTTTCAGCCACCACCTGACCATTGGGTATCTTTAGCACTGTCCAGTCAGTTTCAGCCACCACCTGACCATTGGGTATCTTTAGCACTGTCCAGTCAGTTTCAGCCACCACCTGACCATTGGGTATCTTTAGCACAGTCCAGTCAGTTTCAACCACCACCTGACCATTGGGTATCTTTAGCACAGTCCAGTCAGTTTCAACCACCACCTGACCATTGGGTATCTTTAGCACTGTCCAGTCAGTTTCAGCCACCACCTGACCATTGGGTATCTTTAGCACAGTCCAGTCAGTTTTAACCACCACCTGACCATTGGATATCTTTAGCACTGTCCAGTCAGTTTCAGCCACCACCTGACCATTGGGTATCTTTAGCACAGTCCAGTCAGTTTCAGCCACCACCTGACCATTGGGTATCTTTAGCACAGTCCAGTCAGTTTCAGCCACCACCTGACCATTGGGTATCTTTAGCACAGTCCAGTCACTTTCAACCACCACCTGACCATTGGGTATCTTTAGCACAGTCCAGTCACTTTCAACCACCACCTGACCATTGGGTATCTTTAGCACAGTCCAGTCAGTTTCAGCCACCACTTGACCATTGGGTATCTTTAGCACAGTCCAGTCAGTTTCAGCCACCACCTGACCATTGGGTATCTTTAGCACAGTCCAGTCAGTTTCAGCCACCACTTGAACATTGGGTATCTTTAGCACAGTCCAGTCACTTTCAACCACCACCTGACCATTGGGTATCTTTATCACAGTCCAGTCAGTTTCAACCACCACCTGACCATTGGGTATCTTTATCACAGTCCAGTCAGTTTCAACCACCACCTGACCATTGGGTATCTTTATCACTGTCCAGTCAGTTTCAACCGCCACTTGACCATTGGGTATCTTTAGCACTGTCCAGTCAGTTTCAACCACCACCTGACCATTGGGTATCTTTATCACAGTCCAGTCAGTTTCAACCACCACCTGACCATTGGGTATCTTTAGCACTGTCCAGTCAGTTTCAACCACCACCTGACCATTGGGTATCTTTATCACAGTCCAGTCAGTTTCAACCACCACTTGACCATTGGGTATCTTTAGCACTGTCCAGTCAGTTTCAACCACCACCTGACCATTGGGTATCTTTAGCACAGTCCAGTCAGTTTCAACCACCACTTGACCATTGGGTATCTTTAGCACTGTCCAGTCAGTTTCAACCACCACCTGACCATTGGGTATCTTTAGCACAGTCCAGTCAGTTTCAACCACCACTTGACCATTGGGTATCTTTAGCACAGTCCAGTCAGTTTCAACCACCACCTGACCATTGGGTATCTTTATCACAGTCCAGTCAGTTTCAACCACCACTTGACCATTGGGTATCTTTAGCACTGTCCAGTCAGTTTCAACCACCACCTGACCATTGGGTATCTTTAGCACAGTCCAGTCAGTTTCAACCACCACTTGACCATTGGGTATCTTTAGCACAGTCCAGTCAGTTTCAACCACCACTTGACCATTGGGTATCTTTAGCACAGTCCAGTCAGTTTCAACCACCACTTGACCATTGGGTATCTTTATCACTGTCCAGTCAGTTTCAACCACCACTTGACCATTGGGTATCTTTAGCACAGTCCAGTCAGTTTCAACCACCACTTGACCATTGGGTATCTTTAGCACAGTCCAGTCAGTTTCAACCACCACCTGACCTTTGGGTATCTTTATCACTGTCCAGTCAGTTTCAACCACCACTTGACCATTGGGTATCTTTAGCACAGTCCAGTCAGTTTCAACCACCACTTGACCATTGGGTATCTTTAGCACAGTCCAGTGAGTTTCAACCACCACTTGACCATTGGGTATCTTTAGCACAGTCCAGTCAGTTTCAACCACCACTTGACCATTGGGTATCTTTAGCACAGTCCAGTCAGTTTCAACCACCACCTGACCATTGGGTATCTTTATCACTGTCCAGTCAGTTTCAACCACCACTTGACCATTGGGTATCTTTAGCACAGTCCAGTCAGTTTCAACCACCACTTGACCATTGGGTATCTTTAGCACAGTCCAGTCAGTTTCAGCCACCACTTGACCATTGGGTATCTTTAGCACAGTCCAGTCAGTTTCAACCACCACTTGACCATTGGGTATCTTTAGCACAGTCCAGTCAGTTTCAACCACCACTTGACCATTGGGTATCTTTAGCACAGTCCAGTCAGTTTCAGCCACCACCTGACCATTGGGTATCTTTAGCACTGTCCAGTCAGTTTCAACCACCACCTGACCATTGGGTATCTTTAGCACAGTCCAGTCAGTTTCAGCCACCACTTGACCATTGGGTATCTTTAGCACAGTCCAGTCAGTTTCAGCTACCACCTGACCATTGGGTATCTTTAGCACTGTCCTGTCAGTTTCAGCCACCACCTGACCATTGGGTATCTTTAGTACTGTCCAGTCAGTTTCAGCCACCACCTGACCATTGGGTATCTTTAGCACTGTCCAGTCAGTTTCAGCCACCACCTGACCATTGGGTATCTTTAGCACAGTCCAGTCAGTTTTAACCACCACCTGACCATTGGGTATCTTTAGCACAGTCCAGTCAGTTTCAACCACCACCTGACCATTGGGTATCTTTAGCACAGTCCAGTCAGTTTCAACCACCACCTGACCATTGGGTATCTTTAGCACTGTCCAGTCAGTTTCAACCACAACCTGACCATTGGGTATCTTTATCACAGTCCAGTCAGTTTCAACCACCACTTGACCATTGGGTATCTTTAGCACTGTCCAGTCAGTTTCAACCACCACCTGACCATTGGGTATCTTTATCACAGTCCAGTCAGTTTCAACCACCACCTGACCATTGGGTATCTTTATCACAGTCCAGTCAGTTTCAACCACCACCTGACCATTGGGTATCTTTAGCACTGTCCAGTCAGTTTCAGCCACCACTTGACCATTGGGTATCTTTAGCACAGTCCAGTCAGTTTCAACCACCACGTGACCATTGGGTATCTTTATCACAGTCCAGTCAGTTTCAACCACCACCTGACCATTGGGTATCTTTAGCACTGTCCAGTCAGTTTCAGCCACCACCTGACCATTGGGTATCTTTAGCACTGTCCAGTCAGTTTCAGCCACCACCTGACCATTGGGTATCTTTAGCACTGTCCAGTCAGTTTCAACCACCACCTGACCATTGGGTATCTTTATCACAGTCCAGTCAGTTTCAACCACCACCTGACCATTGGGTATCTTTATCACAGTCCAGTCAGTTTCAACCACCACCTGACCATTGGGTATCTTTAGCACTGTCCAGTCAGTTTCAGCCACCACCTGACCATTGGGTATCTTTAGCACAGTCCAGTCAGTTTCAGCCACCACCTGACCATTGGGTATCTTTAGCACAGTCCAGTCAGTTTCAGCCACCACCTGACCCTTTGCTTGACCCTTTGGTATTTTTACCACAGTTCACTCGAGTGAAGCATTCAGACCATGTCTCCAAATTAAGGATACCTTCCTCCCACCAAACTCAGAGAAAGACCCTCAAAACTGTTACAGGTGCTGTATTTCCCACTAACTAAATCATAAAACAACACCACCACCACCAACAACAACACCACCAACAGCAATACCACCACCAACAACACCAACAACAACACCACCACCGCCAACACCAATACCACCACCATCAACACCACCACCAACAACAACAACACCAACAACAACACCAACAACAACAACACCACCAACAACACCACCACCAACAACACCACCAACAACACCAACAACAACAACACCACCAACACCGCCACCAACAACACCACCAACAACAACAACAACAACACCAATACCACCACCAACAACACCACCAACAACACCACCAACAACAACACCAACAACAACACCACCACCAACACCACCAACAACACCACCAACAACACCACCAACAACAACACCACCACCAACACCACCAACAACACCACCACCAACACCACCACCAACAACACCACCTACAACAACACCACCACCAACAACACCACCACCAACAACACCACCAACAACACCACCAACAACACCACCAACAACACCACCAACACCACCACCAACAACATCACCAACAACAACACCAACAACAACACCAACAACAACACCAACAACACCACCAACAACAACACCAACAACAACACCACCAACAACACCACCAACACCACCAACAACACCACCAACACCACCACCAACAACACCACCTACAACAACACCAACAACACCACCACCAACAACAACACCACCAACAACAACACCACCAACAACACCACCAACAACACCATCAACAACACCACCTACAACACCACCAACAACACCACCAACAACACCACCTACAACAACACCACCAACACCACCACCAACAACACCACCAACACCACCACCAACAACACCACCTACAACAACACCAACACCACCACCTACAACAACACCACCAACACCACCACCAACACCACCACCACCAACAGCAACACCACCACCACCAACAGCAACACCACCACCACAAACAACAAAAACACCACCAACACTACCACCAACAACACCACTTACAACAACACCAACAACACCACCAACAACACCACCACCAACACCACCACCACCAACACCACCACCAACACCAACACCACCACCAACACCACCACCAACAACAACACTACCAACAACACCATATGACCAGAAATAAACTCTCCAAACTAGTTGTGCAATAGTCTTATAAGATGTAACTTCTTATGGAACCAGAGAAACTTGCAAAAGAGTTGAGCTGTAAATTTCATTCCATTTGACCATTGTACAGATCTTCAGGTAGTTTTAATTGCATCATTCACATATGTAGTGACATCTGCTGCTGTTGGTGATGGCAGGAATGGTGGTGGTGGTGGTGGTGGTGGTGGTGGTGGTGGTGGTGGTGGTGGTGGTGGTGGTGGTGGTGTGATGGTGGTGATGGTGGTGGTGGTGGTGGAGGCGATGGTAGTAATTGCGGTTTTGATGATGATTGTGGTGGTGATAGAGGTAATAGTGGTGGTGGTGGTGGAGGGGGAGGCGATGGTAGTAATTGCGGTTTTGATGATGATTGTGGTGGTGGTGTGATGGTGGTGATGGTGGTGGTGGTGGTGGTGGTGGTGGTGGAGGTGATGGTAGTAATTGCGGTTTTGATGATGATTGTGGTGGTGATGGAGGTAATAGTGATGGTGGTGGTGGTGGTGGTGTGATGGTGGTGGTGGTGGTGGTGGTGGTGGTGGTGGCGATGGTAGTAATTGCGGTTTTGATGATGATTGTGGTGGTGATGGAGGTAATAGTGATGGTGGTGGTGGTGGTGGTGTGATGGTGGTGGTGGTGGTGGTGGTGGTGGTGGTGGTGGTGGTGGCGATGGTAGTAATTGCGGTTTAGATGATGGTTGTGGTGGTGATGGAGGTAATAGTGGTGGTGGTGGTGGTGGTGGTGTGATGGTGGTGGTGGAGGTGGTGGTGTGATGGTGGTGGTGGTGGTGATGGTGGTGGTGGTGGTGTGATGGTGGTGGTGGTGGTGGTGGTGGTGGTGGTGGTGGTGGTGGCGATGGTAGTAATTGCGGTTTAGATGATGGTTGTGGTGGTGATGGAGGTAATAGTGATGGTGGTGGTGGTGGTGGTGTGATGGTGGTGGTGGTGGTTGTGGTGGTGGTGGTGTGATGGTGGTGGTGGTGGTGGTGGTGGTGGTGGTGGTGGAGGCGATGGTAGTAATTGCGGTTTTGATGATGATTGTGGTGGTGATGGAGGTAATAGTGATGGTGGTGGTGGTGGTGGTGTGATGGTGGTGGTGGTGGTGGTGGTGGTGGTGTGATGGTGGTGGTGGTGGTTGTGGTGGTGGTGGTGTGATGGTGGTGGTGGTGGTGGTGGTGGTGGTGGTGGTGGAGGCGATGGTAGTAATTGCGGTTTAGATGATGGTTGTGGTGGTGATGGAGGTAATAGTGGTGGTGGTGGTGGTGGTGGTGGTGGTGTGATGGTGGTGGTGGTGGTGGTGGTGGTGGTGGCGATGGTAGTAATTGCGGTTTAGATGATGGTTGTGGTGGTGATGGAGGTAATAGTGGTGGTGGTGGTGGTGGTGGTGTGATGGTGGTGGTGGTGGTGGTGGTGGTGGTGGTGGTGGTGGTGGCGATGGTAGTAATTGCGGTTTAGATGATGGTTGTGGTGGTGATGGAGGTAATAGTGATGGTGGTGGTGGTGGTGGTGTGATGGTGGTGGTGGTGGTTGTGGTGGTGGTGGTGTGATGGTGGTGGTGGTGGTGGTGGTGGTGGTGGTGGTGGAGGCGATGGTAGTAATTGCGGTTTTGATGATGATTGTGGTGGTGATGGAGGTAATAGTGATGGTGGTGGTGGTGGTGGTGTGATGGTGGTGGTGGTGGTGGTGTGATGGTGGTGGTGGTGGTGGTGGCGATGGTAGTAATTGCGGTTTAGATGATGGTTGTGGTGGTGATGGAGGTAATAGTGGTGGTGGTGGTGGTGGTGGTGTGATGGTGGTGGTGGTGGTGGTGGTGTGATGGTGGTGGTGGTGGTGATGGTGGTGGTGGTGGTGGTGGTGTGATGGTGGTGGTGGTGGTGGTGGTGGTGGAGGCGATGGTAGTAATTGCGGTTTAGATGATGGTTGTGGTGGTGGTGGTGGTGGTGGTGGAGGCGATGGTAGTAATTGCGGTTTAGATGATGGTTGTGGTGGTGATTGAGGTAATAGTGATGTTGGTGGTGGTGGTGGTAGTAGTTGAGATTGTGGTGGTGGTGGTGGTGGTGGTTGAGATGGTGGTGGTGGTGGTGGTGATGGTGGTGATGTTTGTGATGCTGGTGTTGATGGTGATGGTGCTAATGGTGGTGCTGATGGTGAGTAAAGATAGCATGTACATGTACACCAATAAAATCCAATTCACATTCAAACAGTAATACATACGTCTCTCTAAAACCCCCCCAAAAAAGAAGACAAACAGAAAAGAAAGCCTTCATTGAACAATAGACTAGGAGAAACTAGGATTGTGTGAGAAGTCTGTGCATAAAAATCAACATCTCAATACATACATATATATACATACATACATATATATATATATATATATATATATATATATATATATATATATGTATGTATGTATGTATGTATGTATGTATGTATGTATGTATGTATGTATACATGCATACATATATACATATATATACATATATATATATATATACATACATACATGCATACATATATACATATATATACATATATATATATATATACATACATGCATGCATACATATATACATATATATACATATATATATATATATATACATACATGCATACATATATACATATATATACATATATATATATATATATACATACATGCATACATATATACATATATATACATATATATATATATACATACATGTATACATATATACATATATATACATACATGCATACATATATACATATATATACATACATATATATATATACATATATATATATATACATATATATATATACATACATATACATATGAATCCATGCATGTGTATCCCTGCTTCTTTGTCTGCACTAGCCATTAAGTACAGTATACTATTTAATAGAAGAAATGTATATATAAGAGGTGAGTTTATAGTGCATGAGAAATGAAGAAATATCATAAAAGTAACAGAATTCGAAAGTGTACTGCAAAATACTAACTCCTTTCATCTGAATAAGCAAATATATAACAACAAAATTTATTGTTTGATGTCACTACACAGAAAGTAAGCGACAGTAAAGAGGAATGCTTTATCAGAATTACTGAACAAGAGAGAAAAAAGTTTTATAGTTGTCTTCATATACGAAACGCCAGCTACCTGAAATATGTAAGATGAATACATCAACTTTAGAGAATATACTTGAGTGTAAAAGTACAATATAAAGAGTTGTGTAGTTGAGAAGGAAAAAAGTATTGTCTTCAGTGCATGGCAGAGAAATACTATGTTTTTTGTTTTGTTTGTTAGTTTGTTTGATTTTATAGTTTTTTGGGGGGTTTTTTGACAAAATTGTTGAATAGTGATTAAAATATAAGTTCCTCCCAAAGTGTTGTCACGAAAGCAGACTTGCACTTTGGAAAATGTATTATTTGTGTGTGTGTGTGTAATTCTTTGTGTATATATATTCATTATTTTGTGTATGAGGGCAGTGGATTGGCAGTATTGGGTGAGTGTCAGACACCATGCCTTGTTGCATAGAGTTATAACCCTTTACGTTCTGAGTTAAAATCCCACTGAGGTTAACTTTGCTTTTCATCCTTACAGGGGTGGTAAAATAAAGCACCAGTAATGCACTGGGGTCGATTTAATCAACTTCCCCTCCCCTAAATTCCTGGCCTTGTGCCTATAGTAGAAATCGTCATTTCTATGTATATATACATGTGTGTGTGTGAGAGAGAGAGAGTGTGTGTGTGTGTGTGTAAAAAGTAAATGGAAATAACAAAAGAAAATTACACATTACAATAAAGAAATATATTAGTTTAATGCTTTAAATAATAATAAAAGAGTCTTAACGTTTCAAACACTAGTCCTTCATCAGAAGATAGCATGAGAAATAAAAGATGAAATAGAAAGATAGTGAGAAGAAGAAGGAAAGGAAAATAAAAATTGAGAAAAAAAGTACTCATGCGTATTTAGTCAGCCATTTTGATATTAGAGGAATCAGATATGTGCAAGAAAGAAAATTGCACTGGTATGAACCTGTGATGCATAGGGAGGGTGATCTTTGGGTGAAGGAGTGCCAGTGGAAGAAAGTTGCAGTAGAGCAAGACTGAGGAAGACCTGGGCAAACACTAAACATCACAAAGTAGATGATGATGGAATACAATAAATGGAAGGAGGCTGGGATGTTATGTGCTGGAGAGGAGAGGACCCATCCAACCCATGCTAGCATAGAAAAGTGAATGTAAAGTGATGATGATGATGATGGAATACAATAAATGGAAGGAGGCTGAGATGTTGTGCTGGAGAGGACCCATCCAACCCATGCTAACTTGGAAAAATGGATGTAAAGTGGTGGTGATGATGATGATGGAATACAATAAATGGAAGGAGGCTGAGATGTTATGTGCTGGAGAGGACCCATCCAACCCATGCTAGCATAGAAAAGTGAATGTAAAGTGATGATGATGATGATGATGGAATACAATGAATAGAAGGAGGCTGAGATGTTGTCTGCTGGAGAGGACCCATCCAACCCATGCTAACTTGGAAAAATGGATGTAAAGTGATGATGATGATGATGATGGAATACAATAAATGGAAGGAGGCTGAGATGTTATGTGCTGGAGAGGACCCATCCAACCCATGCTAACTTGGAAAAATGGATGTAAAGTGGTGGTGATGATGATGATGATGATGATGGTGATGATGATGATTTTGATGATGATAATGATGAGGAGGATGGTGATGATGATAATGATGAGGATGATGATAATTGTTTCTACTTTTTGGCACAAGGCCAGCAATTATCCCAGTACATTACTGGTACTTTATTTTATCGACCCCGTAAGGATGAAAGGAAAAGTTAACCTCGGCGGGATTTGAACTCAGATCGTAAAGGGACGTAACTATGCTGGAAAGCATAGTCCAACCCTCTACCGATACTGCCAATAATGCGATGAATGGAAGGAGGCTGGGATGTTATGTGCTGGAGAGGACACATCCAACCCATGCTAGCTTGCAAAAATGGATGTAAAGTGATGATGATGATGATGTTGAGCATCTAGAACCACATTTATTGGTATAATTTGCACATCTTTTAAGACAAAAACCACCACCGCCACCACTACTACTACTACCTATACCACGACTACCATCTCTATTATCATTACTACTACTTTTACCACCACTACTACCACTACTTCCACTATTACTACTACTACCTATACCACCACTACCACCTCTATTATCATTACTACTACTAGCACCACTAACACTACCACCACTACTACCACTATTACCACTACTACTATCACCACCACCACTACCACCATTACTCCCACTATTACAACTACTACCACCACTACCACCACCACTACTACCACCACTACTACCACCACTACCACCACCACCACTACAACACATTAACAAACCACTTTGCAAACATTTATTCATTCTTTCTTTCTTTGTCAGTGATAATTATTTCTAAAACTTTTAGCTGTATCTGTAATTCTGATACATATACTCATATACATATATATACACTCATACATACACATACACATACACTCATACACATATATATATATACACTCATACTCATATATATACATACACTCGTACACACATATATACATACACTCATACACACACATATATACTCATACACACATATATACATACTACACACATATATACATACACTCATACACATATATATATACACATACTCATACACACATATATACATACACTCATACACATATATATACACTCATACTCATATATATACATACACTTATATATATATACACTCATACTCATATATATATACATACACTCGTACACATATATATACATACACTCATACACACACATATATACTCATACACTCATACACATATATATACACATACTCATACATATAGATATACATACACTCATACACATATATATACATATACTCGTACATATAGATATACATGCACTCATACACATATATATACATACACTCATACACATATATATACACATACTCATACATATAGATATACATACACTCATACACATATATATACACATACTCGTACATATAGATATACATGCACTCATGCACACATATATCATACACTCATACACATATATATATATATATATATGTATGTATGTATACACACAGGATTCTGCTTTGGTGATTTGCTGTAAGTTCTTTATTATTTAATAGCTATTTTTCTCTGTGTGTATATATCTATGTATACACACTTATACACACATGAATGTATGTATACACACATATATACATATGTATGAATGTATATATGTATGCATATATATATATATATATATATATATATATATATATATATATATATATATATATATATATATATATATGTATATACATACATATATATATTATGGAATGCTGTTGACATTTCGCTGGTGTGTTTTCTATACCTTTCATTTATATATATATATATATATATATATATATATATATATATATATATATATATATATATATATATATATATATATATATATATAGATGTATATATATAGTTTGGAGTAGATATCATCTACCAATTCTCTTCCTCATTCCATAAATTGTTTCCGTTTTCTTTCACGGCCATTTTGCTGTCATTTCTGATATTCATTTAAAATGTCCTCTAATACCACTCATGTCATTTTCTTTTAGAATCCTCCAACATTTCAAACCATTTATTTTATATATTTTTATATTTTTTAAATATTTCTAAATCATTTCACAATTATTTTAAAATTACTTTGATAGTTTCAATTAAAATAATAATTTTTATTGCTTTCTTCTTCCATTCTTTCATCCATTCCAGAATCTTCCTAGTCTGTTATTTTAGATTCTAGTTTAATTTCAATAAATTATCCTATCAGGAATCATATCATATCAAAGTTGTATGTTAAAACTATTTCTGTTGAAAGTATTGTTGTTGCTGTTACCTTCAAACATTCCTGTCTTTATCATTTCATTTTCAAACGGCGGTGAATTGGCAGTATCAGTAGAGAGTCGTACGCCATGCTTTGCAGCATAGTGTTACAGCCATTTACCAGTCTGAGTTCAAATCCCACTGTGGTTAACTTTGCCTTTCATATATATATATACACACATAAGTCAATTGTTTTATTTTCTTATAACATAGCTACGCTATTCATCAAGGCAAGTGCTCATTATATCTGTGAAGAGGCAGTGGATTGGCAGTATCGGTAGAGGGTTGGATGCCATGCTTTGCAGCATAAAGTTACGGCCATTTACAGTCTGAGTTCAAATCCTGTTGAGGTTAACTTTGCCTTTCATCCTTACGGGGTCGATAAAATAAAGTACCAGTAATGCACTAGGAGAATTGCTGGCCTTATACCAAAAGTAGAAACAATTATTTCTTCTTCAAAATCAAACTGATTTCAATTCATTGAATGCCAAAATAGAAGTAAATTAACAGCAAATGATGTCAGACATGTGGTAAGAATCTCTCAGGGAAGTATTGCTAGATAGATTTCATGGGCAAAACCACCTGGTAGGGGAGCCAGGGGTAGATACCGAGCAAGATGGCTGGATAACATCCATGAACTTAAATGGTTTTGCTTGGGAATCCATGTTAATAAAAAAACAATGAAGTTTCATTTACACATATTTAGGTTTTTAATTTGTATTGACCTAAATACATGTAAACGAAACTTCATCGTTTTTCTTAAAATAATCACTCTGCCTATACATCAAGTGTTCATTTTGATACTACTACCAGTAATTCACTGAATCACATCCACTATATATATATATATATATATATATATGTTATGTAATTCCAAAGGAAAAGCAAAGGAAAAAAGAGTGCTCTATGTATAGAACAGAGCTATTCACTTTCTATATATAGATATAGATATATAACCAAGACTGTCAATTGCCTGAAGTTGAATGCAAATCCATCCAGATTTAACCAAAACCAACCACGAACCGAACCCAACGGATTCTAAACTATACATTTATATTTGACCCCATTCCCTAGATCCACAGCACTCAAGCCTAAACTAAATCATGTTCCTTTTTCTGCATTCCCACCTCCTGTCAAAACAACCTCTGACCTACACCAATTACTGATATGAGGATGATGGATGTCATCAGGCTGCAGCTATTATATTATTTAGTTTCTATATAAAAAGAATATTTATATATTCTTTGAATGGAAGCCAAATATATAATATGTTTTATGAACTATATTTCCTCCAAAATGATTATCAGAATAAATGTCTTCTTTTTACCAGATATACTGATGGTGGCAAATTCCCAGAATTCTTTGCAAATACATCAGTAACAAAAGATCAAAGCCAATCATATCAAAAATATCAAAGTCAAATGCCTCATTATAGATATATCAACTTTTGTAACACTCTTCTCATCTCATTTTCTATTTTGAATCATTGAAATCCTTTTACACCTTGTTCTGATTTGTCATCATGCTGTTGCTGCCGCTGTTGTTGTTTGTTCCAGTTCTTTAGGCTCTGAGTTCAAATCCCACTGAGATCAATATAGTCCTCAGGGGGGCAGGGGTGGGATATTTAACAAGACAGAGGGTGTGACATGGCTGGGGGTTTGAATTACAGATACAACTCACTATTGCCAGCTCAGTGGACTGAGACAATGTTAAATATAGTGTCTTCCTCAGATACAACCCAATTTTACCAGCTCAGTAGACTGGAGCAATGTGAAATATAGTGTCTTCCTCAGATACAACTCACTGTTGCCAGTAGACTGAGTCAATGTGAAATATAATATCTTGCTCAGAAACAACCCAGTTTAGCCAGCTCAGAGGACTGAGGCAAAGTGAAATATGTTTTGCTTAAGGACACAGTAGACTGTTGGGAATGAAACTCACAACCTTGCAATTGTGAGCAGAACACCCTAACCACTAAGCTCCACACCTTCACACATCTGCAACTATGTTTCTATACCTTTCTCATACACAATACACATTATATAGAACAGTGGAACGTGTAAAATTATGCAAGCTTTGGTAGATATTTTGGGTATATTATACATAGAGAGAGAGTTAAATAGAGAGATATAGAGAGAGTGAGAAAGAGTCAGATCAGACAAACTAAAAGGAAATATTTACACGCACACAGGCTGAGAAAATAGATTGAAAATGAAATATTGAAATAAGGAAAATGATAAATAAATGTTGCTAGAGAATTATGAATGTTTTAGAGAGCATATAATTTTTGAAGACACTGAGAGATTCAGAGATACAGAAAGATATTGATAAAATGAAATCAAAGAAATTCACTGTTGGAATGTTAATGTCCCTTGATATAAAGCGGATGTGTTAAATCCAATCTATACTGGCGTGTTAAGACAAAAGTTCGGAATATTTATAAATTGCGATGTTTATATAGAACAGTAAACAGTAGCAAATCAGTCAAAAATAATGGGTTCCTGCATAGGCACAAGGCCAGCAATTTGGGGGGAGGGGAAAGTCAATTAAATCGAACCCAGTGCGTGACTGGTACTTTATTTTACCGACCCCGTAAGGATGAAAGGCAAAGTTTACCTCGGCAGGATTTGAACTCAGATCATAAAGGGCCATAACTCTATGCTGCAAAGCATGGTGTCCGACGCTCTACCGATTCTGCCAAACCACCATCAAAAATAATGAGTGAGAGGAGGTGATAGCAACAACTAACTTAATATTTATTCAAGAAAAGTTATATGTATATATATATGTGTGTATGCACATGGCTTAGTGGTTAGAGCATTGGCCTTGCAATCGAAAGGTTGTGAGTTCAATTCTCAGACCGGGTGATGTGTTGTTTCCTTGAGCAAGACACTTTTATTTCACATTGCTCCAGTTTACTCAGCTGTAGAAATGAGATGATAGGGACTGGGGTCCCTATCATTCCACTGCAAAGTGGTCATGGAGGTGCCATGGCAAAAAACCACCCAGCACTCACTGTAAATGAGGTTGGTGTTAGGAAGGGCATCCAGCTGTAGAAATCAAGCCACAATCAGTTCCCGTCCCACTCTTGCAAGCAGGGAAAAGTGGACGTAAAATGATGATGATGATGATGATGAATAGTAATAAATGAAAGATATATACTTTATATCATCTCTATTTATTTCATTATATATTTTGAAGATGTAAAGATTTATGTATAACGTAAAGCAAAACATGTCCTCCTCGGACAAAATACATATAAAATCTATAATTTTTTCCTGATATACTGGTAGACAAACGAAATGGACAGATCAATGACAACCAAGCACATGCTTATCAGGAAAAAATTATACAATTTTATATGTATTTTGTCTGAGGAGGACTTGTTTTGCTTTATGTTATACATAAAACTTTACATCTTCGAAATATATAATGAAATAAATAGAGATGAAATAAAGTATATATCTTTCGTATAATACTATTATTATTATAATAATACACTGTATAATTTTAAACCATTCATGCTTGGCATCTGTTATATATAAGAACAAGTTGATCACAAATCAACTAACACTAAAAGAGGGAGACTGAGCTTGACTTTTGATGCCCTAAGGACAGACACAGGTCTCTTGGAGATGCAAGACATGGCAGCAATGATGAGAGACAGAGACTGCTGGAGAGAACTCGACTTTGGATCTCGGAAATTTTACCTGCCCTAGATAGATAGATAGATATGTATGTGTGTATATGGATATATATATGTGTGTGTGTGTGTGTGTATGTGTGCGTGCGTGTGTGTATGTATGCATGTGTGTATGGATATATATATATATGTGTGTGTGTATACATATATCTGCGTGTGTGTATGGATATTTATAAATCATCATTCATCATTTCATTTTACGTCCGCTTTTTCCCTGCTTGCAAGGGTGGGACAGGAACTGATTCTGGCTTGATTTCTACAGTTGGATGCCCTTCCTAACACCAACCTCATTTACAGTGAGTGCTGGGTGCTTTTTTGCCGTGGCACCTCCACGACCACTTTGCAGTGGAATGATAGGGACTCCAGCAAATAAATCTTTCTGACATCATAAGGTGTAGGAGGCTCACATTAACCAGACATGTGAAACATCACAATGAAGCTGCTGGCAGAGTTCTTTTCTGGAAACCTGATGTATGCAGACGAGTTGGGAGACCAGCCACCAAGCTGAAGGATGTCCTTGAAGATGACACCAGGCTGGAGGCAAGGAGAAATTCAGACTCAGATGGCATTGTTGGATAGGGTGAACTGGAGGAGGTTCTTTTGTCATGGCACCAGTAACAGATTTACAGAAGAAGACTGAACTGTTGTTTCATTTATTAACCTTGAAATGATGAAAGGCAAAGTTAACCTGCACAGGATTTGAACTCAGAGAACAGAGCCAGTATTAATAACTCAAAACATTCTATCCAGCATTATATGAAGGTCAGCTGAAAAGATCATAGGTTGACTATGAAGGATTGATGCTAGAGCTATGAAATCGTGCATGCATTACTTTCAACTCTTCTTATTAACCCTTTAGCATTTATATTACTCTATATTTACTATTGTTTTTTCATGATAAACACCTTATTTCACAAAATGATCTCACATAATATTGAATCTATGAGATTTTGAGAATATTCATTTTGGAGAACAATATGTTAACATAAGTATGAACAGTCAGTTATGGCCAGTTTGAACAGAAAGAGGTAAAAGAATTCTGGTTGGATATGGCCAGTTTAAATGCTAAAGAGTTAATAACTGCATTGTTTCTTTCCAGGGACTATGTAAAATAAACCTCATTTGGTCATTTCATGAGAGTAGCTTGGTCAGCCTATAAACTTTTCGGCTGACCCTTGTAAGGACTCTGCTGTGTGAAATCCTTGTCAGTTATTCTACGTACCTTGTTCCTAACTCCAAAGTTCTGAACTAAATGAACAAATCTTATTGCAACAATGCAATTTCTGCTTTGTGATCTGTCTTCATTACGAAACTAAATATACAAGATGATATTTTAATGGATGGTGAAGTATAAGAAGAGGAATGCCTGAGATGATGATGATGATGGTGATGATGATGATGTTGCTGGTGGTGGTAGTGGTGGTGGTGTTGGTGGTGGTGTAGATGATAATGGTGATGCTAATGAGGGTTGTGGTGATGGTAGCGGTGATGATGATGATGATGGTGATATGCTGATAGCTGGAACAAATACCACATGAACCATTCTCTCTGACATTCTAACGACTCTACCACTCTACCAATTCACTACTACCACCACTACTACCACCACCACCACTACCACTACCACCACAACTACCATCATCACCACCACCACTACCACCACAACTACCATCACCACCACCACCACCACAACTACCATCACCACTACTACCACAACCACCACTACCACCACCACTACCACAACAACTACCACCACCTCTACCACCACCTCTACCACTACTACCACTACCACTACCACCACCACTACTACCACTACCACCACCACCACTACCACCACCACCACTACCACTACCACCACCACTACCACCACCACTACTACCACTACCACCACCACCACCACCACCACTACTACCACTCAACTAACAGTGTTATACTGAGGGACATTTTCCAGCTTTAGAATTTATATAAGGTTTATTGACTAAATATTTCTAGAATGTTCCAGTAAATGCTTTAAGTAATGTATTATCGTCTTTCGAAATATATTTTGGCTCTTTTTCTTTTCTTTTTGTTTGTTTTCTTTTATTTTTCTCTGATTTTCTCATAATTTAGTCAGCAGTAAAATGTTCAAAGTCTAATGCAAGAAATATGTCCACCTCGGAAAAATGAGTTAAACGTGTCATAATTTTTATTATTATTATTGTTTTTTTCTTCATTTACATTTGGCTTCTCACAGAAAATTATCTTCCTATCTTCATTTTGTTGTTGTTGTTGTTGTTGTTGTTGTTGTCATTATAGTGGTCGTTGTTGTTGTTGTTGTTGTTGTTGTTGTAATTATAGTGGTTGTTGTTGTTGTTGTTGTTGTGGCTTTGCTTTTACTTCAAACGAGAGCAACAAATCGCAACAGTCTAAGAAATGTGAAATAATGAGACAATGCTTGTACATTCCCTTTCAAAAACTCTCTTCTAATGATATTTTATGGAACAAATATGACCGATGTATTTATTTATATACCGCAGTTGAATATTCTACAGTATTCTAAATGGTAAAATGTTTGGGAGGTGAAGTATATGTGGGTGGGTGGAGACAGAGAAATGGGGGGGGGGGGGGATAGATACTGTTGTGAGTATAGACAGACTGCAAATAATGGAGGAGAAAACAGAACACATCTATTTAGAAAATATATAAATTATATATATATTGAATTGAAGAAAGTTGGTTGATTGAAAATCTGCCGACTTTTTCTTGATAGATGTGAAGCACTCCAAAGTTTTTATTCATCAGGAGTTTTATTATAATGATTTCTTATATAGACACAAGGCCAAACATTTTCAGGGGAGGGAAAAGTCGTTTAAACCGACCCCACAGTGTGTGACTGGTACTTTATTTTATCAACCCCGTAAGGATGAAAGGCAAAGTTAACCTCGGCGGGATTTGAACTCGGATCATAAAGTGCAAAGCATGGCATCCGACCCTCTATCAATAGTGCTAATCCTCCTCCCTCCTGGAGTTTTATTATAATAATAAACAAGAAAGGCGGTTTTATTCATAAGTCCCTATTTATTTTATTGTTATACGTATTTCAAAGACGTAAGGTAGTTGTATAACAACTACCCTATATGTTCTCTTCGGACATATGCTTACTGTTTGCATGTATGTGTGTGTATATATATATATATATATATATATATATATATATATATATATATATATATATACACACACATACATGCATACATATATGTGTGTATATATATATATATATATACACACATACATGCATACATATATGTGTGTATATATATATATATATACACACACATACATGCATACATATATGTGTGTATATATATATATATATATACACACACACATACATGCATACATATATGTGTGTATATATATATATATATATATATACACACACATACATGCATACATATATGTGTGTATATATATATAATTAATCACTGCCATGACTGAATTATAACCGTCAACATAGTCAAGGTATGTCAGGCATCAACTAATTTTATCTGATGAGGACGTACTGTTGAAATAGCTCAGTACCTCTGAAATATGTATAATAAAATATATTTGATCACATGAATGTCTGTATTTATTAATATTTTGAAGTAATATATATATATGTGGCAGGTCGCTCTTCAGTACGACTGGTAACATGTAACCCAGTACAACCTGTCTCATAGTTGGGTCGTCGGCATCTAAACCGGCAAGCCCACCAAGCTTGCTTGGTGAGGAGGAGAATATTTGGACACCCTGTGGGATGAAACACAAGTCCCGGCAAAGGTGGGAGGAACTCAACAGAGTCAACGGCCATCGAAATAGTAGGGGTTTTTTTTCGTTTTTTTTTTTTATCGTATTTTTCACCTGGGCGGGAAAAGGCCCCCAGTTGTTGTCACAACTCCTTTCTAAGAGAAGAAACCTCAGAAAATAAACCTGCGGCTTCGGAAGCATCTGATGATATTGACCGGTGATCCTTTTCGGGTAGTGTTTTCGATGTTCAGAGATTGGGATTAATCGAGTGCAAGGTCTTTCCCCACTTTAAAAAATGTTCAAAGCACAGGCATTGCTTGTTCATGATATGTTACAGGTTCGTGTGGCTGGCCATAGCCTAAAAATGCACCAAACTCTATAATCTGACAAGCAATTGTAGTACTGTTAGCAGAGTTTACAGCCATCACATATTTATATATAATCATAATCATAGGTTCTGTATGTTCTTCTGTTTAGACACACTTATATGTTAGTTCACAAATGCATGTTTGTGAATTTTTGTGCAGATATACATATATATATATATATATATACACACACACACACACACACACACACACACACACACATATATATATACATATATATATATATATCGTAAAGATGTATATGCATATATATATTAAATATCCAAATGACAAACAAAAATATGAATTAATGCTATATATATATACATATATATATATATATATATATATATATCTACACACATATATATATATCTACACACACATGTATATATATATATATATATATATATATATATATTAAAAAGTAATAAACATGTACAATTCTTTATGACGACCAACAATTGCTTGAGGAACTTAATAATAACAAAAGAACATTTCAAAGGATATTTGAAAAAATTCAATTTTAATTCATCCTTTTCTTTATTAACTCTTAAAAACCTTAACATTCAACAGTGAATTTTATAATTAATTTCTAAAATAACTTGAAGGGTTTTTACAATTAATAAAATTTCTACATCCTCCTACCCATAATTCCATTCTTTAAATGATTATTAGTGAAAAATAAAAATTAAATTAAAATTTTAATAAATTGTGTTTGCATTCATGCGTTTTTAGCAAAGAAACTCATAGGATTTCCCCAAATTGGAATTCTTTAAACCATCATTCTCTTTCATAAAAGAGATATAAATATGGTAATAAATTTATTCAGTTTATTCTATTGTGTTTCTTTTACAGGTTGCAGTCACAGTCATTTGGCTGTGGCCATGATGTAGCACCACCTAGAACAGATTTAGTTGATCATATCAATTCCTTTCCTTTTGTTTATTTTTGTGGGATTTTTTTCAAAATGGTACTTATTTCATTGTTTTATTTTTTGGGGTGGGGCGATTTTTTGTCAAATACAACCAGTCTGTTTTAGACAAAGAGAGTGAGAAAGAGACATAGAGAAAGAATTGACTCTAAAGTCTGTCTTGAACCCGGAAGTTCATCAGGCTGGTGCTTATCCTGGTTTCCATGAAGAGTCTTGTACTCTCAGTCACATGAAGTGACTGAGAGCAAAAGACCCCCCACCCCCACCCCTACCATCTACGTGGATAGGATGCCAGTCCATTGCAGGGTTAAACCCTCAGCTATTTCTGGTACTCATTTTCAGCTGAGTATACTGGCGCAATGTGAAATAAAGTGTTTTGCTCAAGAACACAACACACAACCCAGTCACAGAATCAAAACGAATTTTCTGTTGTTACCATTTAACCACATCAATAAAGTATAAGGGAACCAAATTGGAATAGATGGGGGGTTTGGTTATTGTCTGCTATTATATGTCTGTCACCAACGTGATGCTTTAATCTTTGTCGGTGCACACTCCAGTACATCAGAGCAAGTTGCATGCCTCACTGCAGTGCATGACAAACACTTGGTTAATTTGCACTGGTAATTTCTTAGTGCCAAATCTCCCATTGCAGCCCTTCACTTATTGTAAACCCAGAAGGGCTAAAAGTGGTCAGTGTGACTGACAGAACCTAATATAAATTTAGCTGATGTTGTTGTTCTTGTTGTTGTTTTAATTGTTGTTAATTTGTTAATTAGTTTTAGATGGTCCTTTTTAGAGTTATAGATTTATATCTCTTTGGGAGATTGAGATCAGTTGTGTTCATGCCATTACATGGGATAAGGTTGGTGGGTTGGCAGTATTGGTATTGGATATAGATGCACACTTACACACACACACATACTAAAAGTTTGTGATTGCTTGCTTGCTTGTCTGTAATGTAATACTTTGAAAGGAAGTTGACCCTGAAAGTTGACCCTGAAATGGGAATACAAATGGAATAAAACGAGTTTCGCGTAAATCGAAGCGCGCATTCCCGAGATATGGGGTTTTTCCAGGTACCTTCATAAATAGCCAAAGCGGTACATAATGGAAAAATACTCCGAAAGTAACATAATCCTGCAAACCTTCATAAATAGCCCAAATGGTGCATAATGGGAAAATACTCCGAAAGTAAAATAACCCTAAAATGGGAATACAAATGTAATAAAACAAGTTTGGTGTAAATTAGACATAGACAATATTTTCATTATTCAAAAGAATAAGATTAAGTGAATAAGATTTTAAAAATACATTAAAAAAATTTTTTTCAGTGATTTATCAGTGAATATGATTTCAAAAATACAAGTTGTTTGTACTTTAAGTATCTATATTTCAGTTTCTTTAAACAGACGATTAAACAGACGATATTTTAATTATTAAAAAAAAACATTTTAAATTTGTTTTTACAGTAAATATTTTTAAGTTGTTTTTACAGTAAATGTTTATATTTTTGTTGTTTATACAGTAAATGTTTATATTTTTGCTTTTGTTAAACAGAATATTTTAATTATTTAGAAATATTTTTAAGTGAATGTGATTTCGAAAATACAAGTTGTTCGTACAGTAACTATTTATATTTTAGCTTTCTTTACACAGACAATGTTTTTTTTTTTTGTTTTTTTTCAAGTAAATACGATTAAAACAATGTTTAGTCATATTTTAAAATATTCTTAAGTGAGAATGACCTTCCAATTTCATTTTACATTATATACATGTCTGTGTATATTTTAGTTATTTAGAAATTATTTTATTTTTAAGTAAACATGGCCCAATGGATCATGGGTGGACTAGTATACTACTAAAACTCTGTGATTGCTTGCTTGCCTGTAATGTAATACAGCCAAAAGGGCGCATAATAGGAAAATACTTTGAAGGGAAGTTGACCCTGAAATGGTGATACAAATGGAATAAAACATGTTTTGCATAAATTGGACCACGGGTTGCTGAGATACAGGGTTTTCCAGGTACCTTCATAAACAGAGAGAGAGAAAGAGAGAGAGTGAAAGATAGGGAGAAAGAAATAGTGGTTGAGAGAGTAGATTTAAATAGAGACATGGAGAGAAGTCAGAGAAGGAAAATGGAAGAGAGAGAGTGAGAGAGAGATACTGGTGTTGTGTGTATATATATATATATATATATATATATGTGTGTGTGTGTGTATATATATGTGTATGTGTGTCTATGACCTGTGTATATAGATCACAGACACCCACATATATATATACACACACATATATATATGTATACACACACACATTTACATATATACATACACACATGTGTATATATATACATGTGTGTGTATACATACACACACATGTATATATATATATACATATATATAACGTTTTTTTTTTAATATTTACATCTGCATTTACAGATTGATTTTTCTCAGTTTCAGAAGATCTCGTAATAGGGTGAAAGCAGAAATTCTTTGCTTAAAGTTTAATTTGTACTAATATTATATATATATATATTTAATTATGTAATAAACAACACAATATAATGATTCCATTACCCAAGGTTTCACGAAGTCAGACGATTCTAACAGAGGCCTCTGAATCCGTTCATCAGATAGAAATCTTTAATTTGGATATAAAATATGAAATTGAAATCTATTATAAATGAAAGTGAGGTTGAAATAAAAATACGAGGAAAAATTCATGTACACAGAGAATCAGAATGTAAAATTAGGGGTAAAGATATATATATATATATATATATAAATATATGTAAATATCTTTAAGTCGTTTGGAAGCCTCGACAATGCAAATGGGTAAATCTCCGGGTAACAAGATCCGGTGGTGGAGAGAGAGATGTAAGTGGGTGTACGTTGAGATGCGTGGCGTGTATAAGACATGTAGAGGAATGAAGGAAAGAGTATAAAGGATAAAATTAAAATAACAACACGAGAGAGAGTTACCTTGGGAGAGATTTAATTGTCCCTATATATTTCGGATTCACATCCATCAACTGGGGGTTTTTTCCGGGGTGGGGGAAAGGTTGTCTGTCGGAAAGGTGCGAAACGCGTCCTCTGCTGTTTGTTGTTTTGAATATCTGAGTATGTATATATATAAATATATATACATAGGCACACATATATGAAGAAGTACGTCTACACATACATACAACAAACATTCATATACATAAATAAAGCCACAAAAATACTTAACACACACACACACATATATATATATATATATATATATATATATATGAATGTATGTATATTATATTTGGCAATATACCGTATGAGGAAAACCAACAGTGTGAAACAGAATCTGTCAGCTTCTCTCCCTTCTTTGCCGAAAAACGAAGTGACATAGTCACTACTTTAAAATGATAGCACAAGGTCTTCAAAATGTTTTTAATTAAACATACAGTATATTGCCAAATATACTATACATACATTCATTTATACATCGCTATTTCAGAGCACCAATCCTAATATATATATATATATATAGGAAAAAGTATGACCCCGACGGCAGAGCTGAAGCCGTTTCCTATTTCCCACTCTACTACCCTAAGTACTGAGTACTTTGGTGCGTTATGGTCCATCTGGTTCCTTACCACATTTCCTTTGTTATATACATATATATATATATACACTGAAGTAAAAGTTAAGTGGAAATATCCAAGAACACTCAGTCTATAGGACGAGTTTAGTATAAATAATTACAAAAGTGACATAAACAGGTACTCAAGTTTCGTTGGGTTCTGGGCCCCTATTCATTCAGACTGTCATGAGAAAAATAAAAACAAAGATATTTTTATTTTTCTCATAACAGGCTGAATGAATAGGGGCCCAGAACCCAACGAAACTTGAGTACCTGTTTATGTCACTGTTTATTGCAGTATCGGTAGAGGGTCGAGCGCCATGCTTTGAAGCATAGAGTTACCTCCCTTTATGATCTGAGTTCAAATCCTGCCGAGGTTAACTTTGCCTTTCATCCTTACGGGGTCGATAAAATAAAGTACCAGTAATGCACTGGGATAATTGCTGGCCTGGTGCCAAAAGTAGAAACAATTATTTAATAATCATTTATATATATATATATATATATGTGTGTATAGAACATCTTATACAAAATCACTGAGGGATAGATTACTGTAGAAACATCTTTCCTTAGGGATCAAAAATTATCCTTACTGCAGTTTCAAAATCCAAAGAATAATGGATAACCCTTCAATAGATAAATATGGCTATCGTTAACAGAATCGATTTCTCTTCAGAGGATTTTTCTGTCAGGTATAAGAAAATAAAAAATGAACACAATTCTGTTAACATATATATGTTAACAGAATTGTGTTCATTCTTCATTGAACCTGCGTGGTGTAAGGAATTAATTCTGCAGGCATGCGTAGCTATATCGAAAAGGTAAATATTCGTATACACGGACAAAATGTTGAGTCCAAACAGCTAATAGAAATAGCAGTCAATATAGACTGTCTATCAGCTCACCATTATAGCAAGCAGTAAATTATACATAAATAAATTTGTCAGTATATAGTACAGTAAATGTCATTGATATACGATAGGGATAGTTTCAACCAATTATGTATTTATTCCTTTCAATTGTATATATAGTCTTGTTGACAAAGCTAGAAATGTCATACTTTATTCTGATTTCATACAGTATAGCTGAAACTGAAAGAAGAAGTTTATGCTGCATGTATGATAAGTGTCATAATTTATGGGAATGAACCATGAACGTGGAGCAGCAGAAATGGCTGCAAAATACAAAAATATGAATGGTCAGGTAGATTGCTGAGAGAGAGAGGGAAAATAACATTGAATTATATAGGATGGTAGGAGTAGAATCAGTGTGTTGAATATTAGGCTAAGTGGAAAGAGGTGGTTAGGTCATGTGTTGAGGAAGGATGAAAGTGACTGAGTGAGAGGAATAGAGCCATTGGTGAACGTTGTGAAGTAAAATGGAATGAGATGGTTGGGTCATGTGTTGAGGAAGGATGAAAGTGATTGAGTGAGAGGAATAGAGCCATTGGTGAATGTTGTGAAGTAAAATGGAATGAGATGGTTGGGTCATGTGTTGAGGAAGGATGAAAGTGACTGAGTGAGAGGAATAGAGCCATTGGTGAACGTTGTGAAGTAAAATGGAATGAGATGGTTGGGTCATGTGTTGAGGAAGGATGAAAGTGACTGAGTGAGAGGAATAGAGCCATTGGTGAACGTTGTGAAGTAAAATGGAATGAGATGGTTGGGTCATGTGTTGAGGAAGGATGAAAGTGACTGAGTGAGAGGAATAGAGCCATTGGTGAACGTTGTGAAGTAAAATGGAATGAGATGGTTGGGTCATGTGTTGAGGAAGGATGAAAGTGACTGAGTGAGAGGAATAGAGCCATTGGTGAACGTTGTGAAGTAAAATGGAATGAGATGGTTGGGTCATGTGTTGAGGAAGGATGAAAGTGACTGAGTGAGAGGAATAGAGCCATTGGTGAACGTTGTGAAGTAAAATGGAATGAGATGGTTGGGTCATGTGTTGAGGAAGGATGAAAGTGACTGAGTGAGAGGAATAGAGCCATTGGTGAACGTTGTGAAGTAAAATGGAATGAGATGGTTGGGTCATGTGTTGAGGAAGGATGAAAGTGACTGAGTGAGAGGGGTAGAAATAGTGATAGATATTGTGAAGAGAAATAGAATGATAGAATGAGATGGTTAGGCCCAGGTGTTGAAGAAGGATGAAAGTATTTGGATGAGAAGAATAGAGGCAGTGATAAATGATGTGCAGAGAAACTGAATGAGATGGTTGGGTCATGTGTTGAAGAAGGATGAGAGGAATAGGGGCAGTGATAAATGTTGTGAAGAGAAGTAGAATAAGATGTTTGGGTCATGTGTTAAGGAAGGATATAAAAGTGACTGAGTGAGAGGAATAGAGCCAGTGTTGATTGTTGTGAAAAGAAATTGAATGAGATGGTGAGATGACTGAGTCATGTGTTGAGGAAGGATGAAAGTGACTGAGTGAGAGAGATAGAGGCAGTGATAAATGTTGTGATGAGAAATAGAATGAGATGGTTAACCCTTTATTGTTGTTGCTGCTGTGTAGACAATATGTTGTTTTTATTATTGTTGTTGTTGTTAGCGTGGTGCATTGGCAGTATCGGTAGAGGGTTCGATGCCATGCTTTGCAGCATAGAGTTACAGCCCTTTATGATCTGAGTTCAAATACTGCCAAGATTAACTTTACCTTTCATCCTTGCAGGGTAGATAAAATAAAGTACCAGTAATGTACTGAGATAATTGCTGGCCTTGTGCCAAAAGCAGAAACAATTATTATTGTTGTTGTTGTTGTCATTGATGTCATTGTTGCTATCACAACTGTTGTTGTCAAGCTGCTGTTTTTATTGTTGTTGTTGTCATCGATGTCATTGTTGCTGTCACAACTGTTGTTGTCAAGCTGCTGTTTTTATTGTTGTTGTTGTTGTCATTGATGTCATTGTTGCTATCACAACTGTTGTTGTCAAGCTGCTGTTTTTATTGTTGTTGTTGTCATTGATGTCATTGTTGCTATCACAACTGTTGTTGTCAAGCTGCTGTTTTTATTGTTGTTGTTGTCATTGATGTCATTGTTGCTATCACAACTGTTGTTGTCAAGCTGCTGTTTTTATTGTTGTTGTTGTCATTGATGTCATTGTTGCTATCACAACTGTTGTTGTCAAGCTGCTGTTTTTATTACTGTTGTTGTCATTGATGTCATTGTTGCTATCACAACTGTTGTTGTCAAGCTGCTGTTTTTATTGTTGTTGTTGTTGTCATTGATGTCATTGTTGCTATCACAACTGTTGTTGTCAAGCTGCTGCTTATATTGTTGTTGTTGTTGTCATTGATGTCATTGTTGCCGTCACAACTGTTGTTGTCAAGCTGCTGTTTTTATTGTTGTTGTTGTCATTGATGTCATTGTTGCTATCACAACTGTTGTTGTCAAGTTGCTGTTTTTATTGTTGTTGTTGTCATTGATGTCATTGTTGCTATCACAACTGTTGTTGTCAAGCTGCTGTTTTTATTGTTGTTGTTGTCATTGATGTCATTGTTGCTGTCACAACTGTTGTTGTCAAGCTGCTGTTTTTATTGTTGTTGTTGTCATTGATGTCATTGTTGCTATCACAACTGTTGTTGTCAAGCTGCTGTTTTTATTGTTGTTGTTGTCATTGATGTCATTGTTGCTATCACAACTGTTGTTGTCAAGCTGCTGTTTTTATTGTTGTTGTTGTCATTGATGTCATTGTTGCTATCACAACTGTTGTTGTCAAGCTGCTGTTTTTATTGTTGTTGTTGTCATTGATGTCATTGTTGCTATCACAACTGTTGTTGTCAAGCTGCTGTTTTTATTGTTGTTGTTGTTGTCATTGATGTCATTGTTGCTATCACAACTGTTGTTGTCAAGTTGCTGTTTTTATTGTTGTTGTTGTCATTGATGTCATTGTTGCTACCACAACTGTTGTTGTCAAGCTGCTGTTTTTATTGTTGTTGTTGTTGTCATTGATGTCATTGTTGCTGTCACAACTGTTGTTGTCAAGTTGCTGTTTTTATTGTTGTTGTTGTCATTGATGTCATTGTTGCTATCACAACTGTTGTTGTCAAGCTGCTGTTTTTATTGTTGTTGTTGTTGTCATTGATGTCATTGTTGCTATCACAACTGTTGTTGTCAAGCTGCTGCTTATATTGTTGTTGTTGTTGTCATTGATGTCATTGTTGCCGTCACAACTGTTGTTGTCAAGCTGCTGTTTTTATTGTTGTTGTTGTCATTGATGTCATTGTTGCTGTCACAACTGTTGTTGTCAAGTTGCTGTTTTTATTGTTGTTGTTGTCATCGATGTCATTGTTGCCGTCACAACTGTTGTTGTCAAGTTGCTGTTTTTATTGTTGTTGTTGTCATTGATGTCATTGTTGCTATCACAACTGTTGTTGTCAAGCTGCTGTTTTTATTGTTGTTGTTGTCATTGATGTCATTGTTGCTATCACAACTGTTGTTGTCAAGCTGCTGTTTTTATTGTTGTTGTTGTTGTCATTGATGTCATTGTTGCTATCACAACTGTTGTTGTCAAGCTGCTGCTTATATTGTTGTTGTTGTTGTCATTGATGTCATTGTTGCCGTCACAACTGTTGTTGTCAAGCTGCTGTTTTTATTGTTGTTGTTGTCATTGATGTCATTGTTGCTGTCACAACTGTTGTTGTCAAGTTGCTGTTTTTATTGTTGTTGTTGTCATCGATGTCATTGTTGCCGTCACAACTGTTGTTGTCAAGTTGCTGTTTTTATTGTTGTTGTTGTCATTGATGTCATTGTTGCTATCACAACTGTTGTTGTCAAGCTGCTGTTTTTATTGTTGTTGTTGTCATTGATGTCATTGTTGCTGTCACAACTGTTGTTGTCAAGCTGCTGTTTTTATTGTTGTTGTTGTCATTGATGTCATTGTTGCTATCACAACTGTTGTTGTCAAGCTGCTGCTTATATTGTTGTTGTTGTCATTGATGTCATTGTTGCTGTCACAACTGTTGTTGTCAAGCTGCTGTTTTTATTGTTGTTGTTGTCATTGATGTCATTGTTGCTATCACAACTGTTGTTGTCAAGCTGCTGCTTATATTGTTGTTGTTGTCATTGATGTCATTGTTGCTATCACAACTGTTGTTGTCAAGCTGCTGTTTTTATTGTTGTTGTTGTCATTGATGTCATTGTTGCTGTCACAACTGTTGTTGTCAAGCTGCTGTTTTTATTGTTGTTGTTGTCATTGATGTCATTGTTGCTATCACAACTGTTTCTATTACTGTTGTTGTTGTTGTTGTTGTTGTTGCTGTTGTTGTCTGGTGCCTTTAAAGAGACTGACAAGGTGCTAATGATGAAAACAAAGGAAGACAAGAAAGGGGAGACAATCAAATAAAGAAACATCCTGATTGCTTCTTTCTGGCTTCTGCAATATTGTCATTTTTAAAGTTACACCTCCAACCATTCTTCCATTTCTTTACACAATAACAACCAGAACTTACAACTAACACACTAACACAATTGCTATTACCACCACAACCACTAACTTTAGCTTTTTTTTTACACTACCAGCCTCGAGCAGAATTAATAGAATCAGGATATATATATATACACACACACAGACACACATATATATATATATATATATATATATATATATATATATATATATATATCAAATTGTATGTATATAAACCCACATACATAATGTATGTGTAAACAAGTATTTACATATATATATAAATATATATCTATGCATATATATATATAAATATAAATATAAATATATATGTATGTATGTATGAATGTATATATATGTATGTATGAATGTATATATATGTATGTATGTATGTATGTATGTATATATGTATGTATATATGTATGTATATATATATATATATGCATGTATATATATATATATATATATATATATATATATATATACATACATGTACGTATAAATACTCATTTGCTTTAATCACCGCTATTGTCAACTGTATTCATTCTACAATGGATTCTTAATAAAGATAAAAGTATATAAATGTAAACAAAAACAAAGACATATATAATAAATATATATATATATATGTATGTATGTATGTATGTATGTATATATATATATATATATATATATATATATATATATATATGTATGTATAAATGAAAGGTATAGAAAATATTGTAGCAGAAAGCCATATATATATGTATGTATATATATATATATATATGTATATATATATATATATATATACATATATATGTGTGTGTGTGTGTGTGTGTGTGTATATATATATGTATGTATATATATATATAAATGTGTGTGTGTGTGTGTATGTATATATACATATATATATGTGTGTGTGTGTGTATATGTATATATAGTGCGTCAGGGAACGGAAAAGCAAAAATAAGATGGAGTATGGTACAAATTGCGAAAATTAGTTTAACGCACTTATATATATGTATGTATAGTTTAACGCACTTATATATATTTGTGTATTTGTGCGTACACACAACATACACTAAGGCAGGGGGAGACAATGACACACATACAGATACGTAGATATACGTAGACATACACCACACTTACACATATCATACTCTGCCATTCACATACCACATACACATACCACATGCACACACCACAAGCATACACCACATACACCTACACACACCACATACACCTACACACACCACATACACCTACACAAACACCACATACACATACACACACCACATATGCACACCACATGCACATACACACACCACATACACCTACACACACACCACATACACATACACACACCACATATGCACACCACATACACCTACACACACCACATACACCTACATACACACCACATACACACACACACACCACATACACCTACATACACACCACATACACACACACACACCACATAGACCTACACAAACACCACACACCACATACACCTACACACACCACATACACCTACACACACCACATACACATACACACACCACATACACCTACATACACACCACATACACACACGCCACATACACCTACACAAACACTACACACCACATACACACACCACATATGCACACCACATACACATACACACACCACATACACCTACACATACACCACATACACATACACACACCACATACACACACCACATATGCACACCACATACACCTACACACACCACATACACATACACACACCACATACAGCTACACACACACGACATACACATACACACACTACATACACACACACACCACATACACCTACACTCACCACACACATAAACATACCACATACAAAACCACATACACCTACACACACCACATACACATACACACACCACACACACACACACCACACACACACACACCATATATACACACACACACACCACATACACATACACGCAACACATACACATATACAGACATATACAGACATACATACCCTGCCATTCACACACCACACCCCACATACACACACTACATACACACACACACCACATACACATACATACACACACACACGCACATGCCACATACATATATACACACATATACACACACACACACCACACACACACATATACACATATACACACCCTGCCATTCACACAACACACTCACAAATAAATACATTATGTTAAAAGTAAATGAATAACACAATTTGGTAAAGAAACCTCTAACAATTTGTTTTATTTAGATTTGTGACAAACTCTACAATAGGATGAAATTGTATATTGTCTCTGTGTAAAGATACTGCTACAAACACAGATACATACATTTTCACTGATTACACACGCTTTCATACAATATAAATAAATCTATAGTATTATATATTGTCGTACCATATATATATATAAAGAGAGAGAGATATGAATGTGTATCCATTCATGTAAATATATATATATGTATGTATTTATATATATTGTATGATATGGTGACATATATATATATATATATATATATATATATATATATATATATATATATATATTATGTAGATAAATCTACCAAGAGTTTACGGTAGTGTCCAATCCGTATGAAGAACTCAATGTAATCCGGATATCATGGAAGAAGAGATGCAATGAAAAATCACTTTCGGTGAAAGATAAACGGAATACAGAGTCAAGATAAAATATTAAAAAAATAATGAATAAAACAATGAAACAGTTCCTTATATTAAACAAAAAAAGTTCATTATTTAACGATCGTTTCTAGGATATATATGTGTTAGAATTGGCATGCATATTCAACAGATCTATGTACAAAATTATACAAAATTATACAAACTATCAAAATTAAATATACATACCAAACACATATATATGCCGTCTTCAGAAATAATAATATAATAATAATATATAAATATATATATATATATATATATATATATATATATAAATATAAATATATATATATATAAATATAAATTCAGCGAGAATTGCATCTCGGTGAGTAGAAAAAGCGAAACGAAACGCAAAATCAGAGTTATGCTGTCAAGCACTCAATAGTTAAAAAAACCAGAGCTAAACAATATGTTAAAATGCCATACAAACTGAAAAAGTGGTCAAGAAGGCATTAACCACCTAAGCTAAAAGACAAATCAAGCTAAACAGGCCAAACAAAATAAATGATAAAAACAGACCTGGGTTTCTATGACACCTAAATCAATAATACTGTCTGCTTAAATCTATAAGCTTTTGGTATAATGATCGAACAAGGAATATCACGTTATCAACAGGTATTTTGCTCTGCACCAACTTTGTGAATGACGTACAGCCTTGTAAAAGCACATGTGTAACTCACAAGGGGAAAAACCCCAGATTTTGGCAAATGAATTCAGTATGTGTAAATCATGCAAAAAATTGCATAAATAGCACAAATCGAATAAGCACTCAACCGGGTAGTTTTTAAAATAAAATTATGCAATTAATCTGTCAATAGAATTATTAACAGGTTAATTATAAGACTATATATATATGTATGTATGTATGTATGTATTTCTATATATTGTATGGTATGGTGACACATATATATATATATATGTATGTATTTCTATATATTGTATGGTATGGGGACATATATATATATATATAGATATAGATATATATGTATGTATGTATTTATGTGTATTGTATGGTATGGTGACATATGGTATTGGTAAATGTATTTTGAGTAAAATGCCCTTTTTCAAAGATGAGCCAATAGAATCAAGGTGAAAAAAAAACAAGCCCACATAATCAATATAAATGACCATATCTGGAGATATAAGAAGCATAAAATTCAAGGAAACTAGGGCAGAAAAAAGGACATTAAAGGGTGGTGATGATGATGTTGTTGATATATTTATATATGTCACCATAGGATACAATATATATATAAATATATATATATATATAAATATATGTCACCATACGATACAATATATATAAACATATATATATATGTCACCATACAATACCATACAATATACATAAATACATACATATATATGTCACCATACCATACAATATATAGAAATACATACATACATACATATATATTTATATATATATATATATGTCACCATACCATACAATATATAGAAATACATACATATATACATATATATATATATATATATTGTATGGTATGGTGACATATATATATATAAATATATGTATGTATTTATGTATATTGTATGGTATGGTATGGTGACATATATATATATATATATATATGTATATGGTATTGTATGGTGACATATATATATGTTTATATATATTGTATCGTATGGTGACATAAATTTATATATATATATATTTATATATATATTGTATCCTATGGTGACATATATAAATATATCAACAACATCATCATCACCAACCTTTAATGTCCTTTTTTCTGCCCTTGTTTCTTTCTCAGCCCTTGAATTTTATGCTTCTTATATCTCCAGATATGTTCATTTATATTGATTATGTGGGCTTGTTCTTTTTTCACCTTGATTCTATTGGCTCATCTTTGAAAAGGGACATTTTACTCAAAATACATATACCAATTAAAGATATCTAATGTAACATATAAATAACTAGTTATTGAAGATATTTATTACTTGAGGTGATCTCTATTCATCTGGCCTTCTACTATAACAAATTATATAGTATACTAGACCACCCATGACCCGTTGGGTCACGTTTACTTCAAAATATTTTTTTTAAATCATGTTCACTTAAAAATAATTTTTAAATAATTAAAATATACACAAACAAGTATATAATGTGAAATGAAAGTGGAAGGGCCATATATATACGTGTGTGTATGTATAGATATATAAATGTGTGTGTGTGTACACATATATATATGGATATATGTGTGTGTGTGTGTGTATATATATGTGTGTGTGTGTGTGTATATATATATGTGGGTGTCTGTGATCTATATACACTGGTCGTAGACACACACATATATATATATATATATACACGCACACTCACATATATATACACAACAACACCACCAGCTCTCTTCCATTCTCCTTCTCTGTCTCCTCTCCCTCTCTCTATGTCTCTCTTTCTCTCTCTCTGTTTTTTGAAGGTACCCGGAAAAACCCCATATCTCGGGAATCCATGGTCCAATTTACGCGAAACTTGTTTTATTCCATTTGTATTCCCATTTCAGGGGCAACTTCCTTTCATAGTATTTTCCCATTATGCACCCTTTTGGCTGTATCACATTACAGGCATGCAAGCAATTGCAGAATTTTAGTATTATATATATGTCTGTGTGCATATGTGTGTATGTGATTTGGAGCTGTGTGGTTTAATGATAATGTATGTTTGGCTCACAATGATATGGTTGATTTTGATTTCTGGTAGCACATTGTATTCTTGAGCAAGACACATTCCTTCACCTGGTTCCAAATGGAGAAGAAGAATTATTATACCTGTAATTAACTCTTTATTGACTGCATTTCTAATGAAATGCACTCTATTTTAATTAATTAATTAAGAATTTTGAGGGATTTACTAAAATTATTAACTATTTCATTAGTAAGATAGTAAATTAATGTAGAGTTCTTGGAAGATTTCAATTTAAATTGGAAACATTTAAAATGAGTGATTTTATTTCATGGAACTAGAGCTGGTTTTGGCCCGGTTGGTAACAATGGGTAGTGTCTGGTTGGCTGACCTTGTCTTGCTCATACAGGAACTGATTCTGGCTTGATTTCTACAGCTGGATGCCCTTCCTAACACCAACCTGGGTGCAAAAATTTTGATTTTTATACAATTGGTGTTTTGTGTGGCTTAGTGGTTACAGAACTGTATTTGCAATCTTACTATTACGAGTTCTATTCCTGGACCAGATGATACGTTATGTACTTAAGTTAAACACTTTATTTCATGTTGCTCTTTCTGCCAGATGGTGAAACTAGTAGATAGTATCAACACTGGAAAGACCAATGGAAACATTGTTTCCTTGGTTCAATTTGACAATCTCTACCCCACTCAGTATATTATTAGGTTTAAGGGTGGTGGATTGGCAGTATCGGTAGAGGGTCGGACGCCATGCTTTCCAGCATTGTTACGTCCCTTTGTGGTCTGAGTTCAAATCCCGCCGAGGTTAACTTTGCCTTTCATCCTTACGGGGTCGATAAAATAAAGTACCAGTAATGCACTGGGTAATTGCTGGCCTTGTGCCTAAAGTAGAAACAATTATTAGGTTTACGCTTGACATAGTTGGAAAAGAGTCTTCACGTTTTAGACACCAGTCCTTCATCAGAAAATAGAATGAGAGGTAGAAGAAATATAAATATAGGGGAGACTGGGCAGTGGCAGAAATAAAAAGAAGTTTCTCAAAAAATAACAGGTCTATTCACATCCAACATCTCTTGGAAAACTGTTACTGCCGCCATTCTTGTGTATTCGAGGTTAACTTTGCCTTTCATCCTTACGGGGTCGATAAAATAAAGTACCAGTAATGTACTGGGTAATTGCTGGCCTTGTGCCAAAAGTAGAAACAATTATATTATTTATCTATGTTTATATATGGAACAAAAAGCACTACCTAAGGTATCAAGGTTCAAATATGACTAGGCTGCAAATTTGATCTCTCTTCCACTCTGCACCACTGAACATAATCTGTGGAGATGGTCAGAATTGGACCTTGAAATTTTAAGTAG
>CAXHJY010000052.1:85000-90693 GCA_964016885.1 Eledone cirrhosa
TGCAATAATATTACCAGAATTAATAACAAAACACATTCACTGTTTGGTTGGTTTTCGCTTTTGTATCTTTTATATCAGTTAATTCATTCGTTCCTCAATGTTTACTATTGACTGACCACCGGTCAAAAATACAGATATAAATATAGACATATATCTGCATTTTCCCTTTATTTCCGCCAATATATATATATTGGGCTGTCAAGTATGAAATTTGTAGAAATTTGTTTTTGTTCTACAAATTTCTACAAATTTCATACTTAATGGCCCTATGACCTGATTGGTTTGTTTTCGTTGCTTTGGTATTATGTGGCTAGGCTCGGCTGCTGCAGTTTTCAATTTTAAATTTATGTAAAATATGCTGTATTTCGGCTCTCTAATATATTTGGTATTTTACATTGAGCTATTTTCATACTTGTAACTGGGTAATATTTATTATTAACCACATTATATATATATATGGAGGCACATGGCTTAGTGGTTAGAGCATTGGCCTTGCAATCAAAAGGTTGTGAGTTCAATTCTCAGACTGGGTGATGTGTTGTTTCCTTGAGCAAGACACTTTATTTCACATTGCTCCAGTTTACTCAGCTGTAGAAATGAGATGATAGGGACTGGGGTCCCTATCATTCCACTGCAAAGTGGTCGTGGAGGTGCCACGGCAAAAAAGCACCCAGCACTCACTGTAAATGAGGTTGGTGTTAGGAAGGGCATCCAGCTGTAGAAATCAAGCCAGAATCAGTTCCCGTCTCACCCTTGCAAGCAGGGAAAAGTGGACGTAAAATGAAAATGAAAATGAAAATATGAATGTAATTATAGTATATTTAATCATATATTCTATGCTTATTTAAAAACATTTTGAAGGCTATTCGCTATGAATTTGAAAGTAGTGACTAACGTCACATAGTTAGTCTCAGCAAAAGCAAAGGGGAATAATCGACAGTCACCATTTCTCACTTGTAAGCGGTTAGTCACTACTATAAAATTAATAATTGTTTCTACGTTAGGCACAAGGCCAGCAATTACCCAGTGCATTACTGGTACTTTATTTTATCGACCCCGTAAGGATGAAAGGCAAAGTCAACCTCGGCGGGATTTGAACTCAGATCGTAAAGGGACGTAATTCTATGCTGCAAAACATGGCGTCCGACCCTCTAAAATTAATAATGAATGGCCATCAAATTGTTATTAAAAAAACATGCAGTATATTATTAGATATACTATACATACATTCATATATACATCGTTATATCAGAGCACCAATACTAATATATATATATATACATATCTAAAGACATTTTTTCCAATTCCTACCCGCCCATCCCCTCAATCTATCTTATTTCTTATTCTTTCTTCTGATGAAGGACTAGCGTCCGAAACGTTAAGACCCTCTTCCTGCTATATCAAGTGTTAACCTAATATATCCCTTCCATATACTGTACCAATCGTGTTGTTATTTCTGTTTACCTTTTATATATATATATATATTTATATATATATAGAAATGGCTTCTACGGGACTAGAACTGTTTCATTCGGGAGGAATCATCAGGGCTTCCTGATGATTTCTCCTGAATGAAACTGTTTTAGTCCTGTAGAAGCCATTTCTATATTAAATATTTATAATCTGTAATGTATTGAGTACCTTACTTGCTGTGGTCACCCCCCCCCCCCCCAACCCCGATTGAACCCAGGATAAACATATATATATATATATGTATATATATAAAGGGTGTCCCCAAAAAATGTAGACACATTTCAACAGCATTCTAATAAATATTGCCTGTACAGGTAATCTACCAGTAACCAAAGTGTCATCATCATCCTCTTCGTTTAACGTCCATCTTCCACGCTAGCATGGGTTAGACGGGAGTTGTCCCACTTGAGGCAAGGTTGGTCGGGGGACCATGTCTCGCTCATATAGGACTATCTAGCAGGTTTTCTACAGCTGGATGCCCTTCCTAACACCAACCACATTTACAGTGTGGAACTGGGAACTTTTTACCGTGTTACCTACACGGCCACATTACAGCGTAGACTGTGTGTTTTTTTGTCGTGACACCTACACGACCTCGATCTCATTATCTCATTTTTTTGGACTGGATGTTGTGGTACCAACTTTACAGAGAGGTTGGTGGGAGTGGGAGGATAGGGTAGGGGTAGTGGATTGGGGTGTATGTTTGGTTAAGAGGTGCCTACTGACTTTAGGTTTCGCTTTGTACATAGGCAAGGCGGGTATTCTGTATTACTGCGTAGCACCAAAGATCTCGGTCCAGTGACATTGTCTTAGAGAGGTGCAAGTGTGTAAGGTCGGAATTTATCAGATCGTCCCAGGTTTTTCTAGGTCTACCTACTCCGTAACTACCATCAATTTTGATTGCCCTGCACTTTTTTATACAGCTGTCATCTTTCATGCGCATCACGTGGCCATACCAACATAGTCTTCTCTCAAGTAAACAGCAGCTGATCCCTCTTATTCCTAATTTCTCACTTAGTTCACTTATGCTTTTCCCTTCACGTATATTACTATTACACATCCAAAGGAGCATGCATGCTTCGTTTCTTTCTAGTCTGCACAGGTCCTCTGCACGTAATGCCCATGTCTCACTGCCATGTAGCATTGCTGTTCGTATACAGGCATCATACAATCTGCCTTTGTAAATATATATATATTTTTTGGGTGGGGGGGGTCACCCTGTATATATATATGTGTGTGCATATAAAGTATTGGAATCCATGCAATCAATTATATCCATTTTCATTCTCTCTCCCTCTTTCTCTCTATATATATATATAATTTACCTTTCTCTTGGAGACCATTATATATAGCATATATATACTGTATGTATAATAAATTACTGATAAGTTTCAGAAAGCCGGTACATTACAGTAGAAATATATAAAGGGCAAAGAATAAAAAATATAACTGTTTCTACTTTTTGGCACAAGGCCAGCAATTATCCAGTACATCACTGGTACTTTATTTTATCGACCCCGTAAGGATGAAAGGCAAAGTTAACCTCGGCGGGAATTGAACTCAGATCATAAAGGGACGTAACTATGCTGGAAAGCATAATCCAACCCTCTACTGATACTGCCAATTCACCGCCCTTTGGTAGGTAACTAATTAAAGTTTAGATTTTCCTTTGGTGAAGATCCAAGAATTTGACTACTGTGTTTTACGGATTAATATATTTCTTACTTAAAGAAATATATACAAAGGAGATTAATAATTTTAAAAGGTATCTATATTTGAAGTTCTGGTTAAACTTTAATTAGTTACCTACCTAGTTATGTGTGCTTACATTCTTTACAAATTATTCCCTGTGATTGTTTCATATGTTTATTTTATATATATATATATATGTCAATCTATTTCTAGTTGATATATATATAGTGTATATATATATATGTATCTAAAAGGTAAACAGAAATAACAACACAATCGGTACAGTATATGGAAGGAATATATTCAGTTAACACTTGAAATAGCAGGAAGAGGGTCTTAACGTTTCGGACGCTAGTCCTTCGTCAGAAGAAAGAATGAGAAATAAGATAGATTGAAGGGTTAGAATTGGAAAAAAATGTCTTTAGATAAAAATAACAGGTCCATTCATGTTGACATCTCTTGGAAAGTGTATATATACTGTATATATGAGTAGTGATGTCATTGGTGCAAAGCTCTATCAGCTTTTGTCTTTCCTTTGGGCAACATTGGAGAGAGGTGAGTGGCATGTATGGATAACTACTGGTGCAACAAGAGAAACGTTCCAGGGACAAACCCATAGCTCACTTTGAGCAAATGGTGGGGGTAGGGGTGGGGGCTAAAAAATAAATGACCAATACTTTAAATACAACACAATACAACGACCGGATATATTAGAATATTTTCGATACAGTGTCTTAAGCAATGGCCTCTTCTCCAGACAGATTTTAATCTATTTCTTTCCTGCAAATTGTGTGTGAGAAAAATATATTTCCATCTTGAGCAGTAGCAGTAATAATAATAATAATATGAAAACAAAAAAGGCAAAAACAAAAGTAGAAAGTAACAAATTGACAGACATCTCGAAATAAGAGAAAATTTAATTTAATCAAAAACAAGTGTAGGCTTTCTAAGTTTAAACTAGGCTTAATAATATAGTTCGAAGATTTTAATAGAGTACTAAGATTTGTTTCTGGAAATGTATATATATATATATATATATATATATATATATATATATATATATGTGTGTGTGTGTGTGTGTATGTCTGAGTGCCTATGTCTGTGTCTGTGTGTGTGTCTATGTATGTGTCTGCATATATATATATATATATATATATATATATATATATATATATATATATATATATATATATAATTATATATATATATATATATATATATATAATTATATATATATAAATATATATATATAAAAATATATATATATAAAAATATATATATATATAAAAATATATATATTTATAAATATATATATATATAATAATATATATATATATAATAATATATATATATATAAATATATATATATATATAAATATATATATATAAATATATATATATATAAATATATATATATATAAATATATATATATAAATATATATATATATAAATATATATATATAAAAATATATATATATAAAAATATATATATATAAAAATATATATATATATAAATATATATATATAAAAATATATATATATAAAAATATATATATATAAAAATATATATATATAAAAATATATATATATAAAAATATATATATATAAAAATATATTTATATATAAAAATATATTTATATATAAAAATATATTTATATATAAAAATATATTTATATATAAAAATATATTTATATATAAAAATATATATATATATAAAAATATATATATATAAAAATATATTTATATATATAAAAATATATATATATATAAAAATATATTTATATATAAAAATATATTTATATATAAAAATATATATATATATAAAAATATATATATATAAAAATATATTTATATATATAAAAATATATTTATATATATAAAAATATATATATATATATATAAAAATATATTTATATATATAAAAATATATATATATATACATAACATCATCATCTAACATCCGTTCTATATATATATATATACATATATATATATATATATATATATACCTAAAATTTACCACCAGGAAATAATCTTAACATTTTTTTTTCTATTTTTTCCTCATCTTCTGTTCTAGGTATTTTCTGAATAATATTTTTTTTTAAATTATTTTCAAGAAAACAATAATAATAATAATATAAATGGCGCCTGTAAAACAAAAACAAGAACAATGAAAAAACAATAACAACAACAAACAAAACAACCATAAAAACATTCGCAACAACCCTCAAAATAAGAAAACACAACACTACTACCAACGGCAACTATTACTATAACTACATCAACAACCACTACAACAACAACCACAACTATAACTACAACCACCACTATAACTACAACCACCACTATAACATCAACAACCACCACGACTACAACAACCACAACCACAACAACTATCACTACAACATCAACAACGACCACTGTAACTACAACCATTACTACAACAACAACAACCACCACAACAACAACCACCACTATAACTGCAACCATTACTACTACAACAACTATCACTACATCAACAACCACC
>CAXHJY010000054.1:0-184194 GCA_964016885.1 Eledone cirrhosa
AGCTAAGCTAAGCTAAGCTAAGCTATCCTAAGCTAAGCTAAGCTAAGCTATCCTAAGCCAAGCTAAGCTAAGCTAAGCTAAGCTAAGCTAAGCTATCCTAAGCTAAGCTAAGCTTAGCTAAGCTATCCTAAGCTAAGCTAAGCTAAGCTATCCTAAGCTAAGCTAAGCTAAGCTATCCTAAGCTAAGCTAAGCTAAGCTATCCTAAGCTAAGCTAAGCTAAGCTATCCTAAACTAAGCTATCCTAAGCTAATTTATCCTAAGCTAAGCTAAGCAAAGCTATCCTAAGCTAAGCTAAGCTAAGCTAAGCTATCCTAAACTAAGCTAAGCTAAGCTATCCTAAGCTAAGCTAAGCTAAGCTATCCTAAGCTAAGCTAAGCTAAGCTTTCCTAAGCTATCCTAAGCTAAGCTATCCTAAGCTATCCTAAGCTAAGCTATCCTAATCTATCCTAAGCTAAGCTATCCTAAGCTATCCGAAGCTAAGCTATCCTAAGCTATCCTAAGCTAAGCTAAGCTAAGCTAAGCTAAGCTATCCTAAGCTAAGCTATCCTAAGCTAAGCTATCCTAAGCTAATCTATCCTAAGCTATCCTAAGCTAAGCTAAGCTATCCTAAGCTATCCTAAGCTAAGCTATCCTAAGCTATCCTAAGCTAAGCTATCCTAAGCTATCCTAAGCTAAGCTAACCTAAGCTAAGCTATCCTAAGCTATCCTAAGCTAAGCTAAGCTAAGCTATCCTAAGCTAAGCTAAGCTAAGCTATCCTAAGCTATCCTAAGCTAAGCTATCCTAAGCTAAGCTAAGCTAAGCTATCCTAAGCTAAGCTAAGCTAAGCTATCCTAAGCTAAGCTATCCTAAGCTATCCGAAGCTAAGCTAAGCTAAGCTATCCTAAGCTAAGCTAAGCTAAGCTATCCTAAGCTAAGCTATCCTAAGCTAAGCTAAGCTAAGCTATCCTAAGCTATCCTAAGCTAAGCTATCCTAAGCTAAGCTATCCTAAGCTAAGCTATCCTAAGCTATCCTAAGCTAAGCTATCCTAAGCTAAGCTCTCCTAAGGTAAGCTATCCTAAGCTAAGCTAAGCTATCCTAAGCTAAGCTAAGCTAAGCTAAGCTAAGCTAAGCTAAGCTAAGCTAAGCTATCCTAAGCTAAGCTAAGCTAAGCTATCCTAAGCTAAGCTAAGCTAAGCTACCTAAGCTATCCTAAGCTAAGCTATCCTAAGCTATCCTAAGCTAAGCTATCCTAAGCTATCCTAAGCTAAGCTATCCTAAGCTAAGCTAAGCTATCCTAAGCTAAGCTAAGCTAAGCTATCCTAAGCTAAGCTAAGGTAAGCTATCCTAAGCTAAGCTAAGCTATCCTAAGCTAAGCTAAGCTAAGCTAAGCTAAGCTAAGCTAAGCTAAGCTAAGCTATCCTAAGCTAAGCTAAGCTAAGCTATCCTAAGCTAAGCTAAGCTAAGCTACCTAAGCTAAGCTAAGCTAAGCTATCCTAAGCTAAGCTAAGCTAAGCTATCCTAAGCTAAGCTAAGCTAAGCTATCCTAAGCTATCCTAAGCTAAGCTAAGCTAAGCTATCCTAAGCTAAGCTATCCTAAGCTAAGCTATCCTAAGCTATCCTAAGCTAAGCTATCCTAAGCTAAGCTCTCCTAAGGTAAGCTATCCTAAGCTAAGCTAAGCTATCCTAAGCTAAGCTAAGCTAAGCTAAGCTAAGCTAAGCTAAGCTAAGCTATCCTAAGCTAAGCTAAGCTAAGCTATCCTAAGCTAAGCTAAGCTAAGCTACCTAAGCTAAGCTAAGCTAAGCTATCCTAAGCTAAGCTAAGCTAAGCTATCCTAAGCTAAGCTAAGCTAAGCTATCCTAAGCTATCCTAAGCTAAGCTAAGCTAAGCTATCCTAAGCTAAGCTATCCTAAGCTAAGCTATCCTAAGCTATCCTAAGCTAAGCTATCCTAAGCTAAGCTCTCCTAAGGTAAGCTATCCTAAGCTAAGCTAAGCTATCCTAAGCTAAGCTAAGCTAAGCTAAGCTAAGCTAAGCTAAGCTAAGCTAAGCTATCCTAAGCTAAGCTAAGCTAAGCTATCCTAAGCTAAGCTAAGCTAAGCTACCTAAGCTAAGCTAAGCTAAGCTAAGCTAAGCTATCCTAAGCTAAGCTAAGCTAAGCTATCCTAAGCTAAGCTAAGCTAAGCTATCCTAAGCTATCCTAAGCTATCCTAAGCTAAGCTATCCTAAGCTAAGCTAAGCTAAGCTATCCTAAGCTAAGCTAAGCTAAGCTATCCTAAGCTAAGCTATCCTAAGCTATCCGAAGCTAAGCTAAGCTAAGCTATCCTAAGCTAAGCTAAGCTAAGCTATCCTAAGCTAAGCTAAGCTAAGCTATCCTAAGCTAAGCTAAGCTAAGCTATCCTAAGCTAAGCTATCCTAAGCTATCCTAAGCTAAGCTATCCTAAGCTATCCTAAGCTAAGCTATCCTAAGCTAAGCTATCCTAAGCTATCCTAAGCTAAGCTATCCTAAGCTATCCTAAGCTAAGCTATCCTAAGCTAAGCTAAGCTATCCTAAGCTAAGCTAAGCTAAGCTATCCTAAGCTAAGCTAAGCTAAGCTATCCTAAGCTAAGCTAAGCTATCCTAAGCTAAGCTAAGCTAAGCTATCCTAAGCTAAGCTCTCCTAAGGTAAGCTATCCTAAGCTAAGCTAAGCTATCCTAAGCTAAGCTAAGCTAAGCTAAGCTAAGCTAAGCTAAGCTAAGCTAAGCTATCCTAAGCTAAGCTAAGCTAAGCTATCCTAAGCTAAGCTAAGCTAAGCTACCTAAGCTAAGCTAAGCTAAGCTATCCTAAGCTAAGCTAAGCTAAGCTATCCTAAGCTAAGCTAAGCTAAGCTATCCTAAGCTAGCCTAAGCTATCCTAAGCTAAGCTATCCTAAGCTATCCTAAGCTAAGCTAAGCTAAGCTATCCTAAGCTAAGCTAAGCTAAGCTATCCTAAGCTAAGCTAAGCTATCCTAAGCTAAGCTAAGCTAACCTAAGCTAAGCTAAGCTAAGCTATCCTAAGCTAAGCTAAGCTAAGCTTTCCTAAGCTATCCTAAGCTAAGCTATCCTAAGCTAAGCTAAGCTAAGCTATCCTAAGCTAAGCTAAGCTATCCTAAGCTAAGCTAAGCTAAGCTATCCTAAGCTAAGCTAAGCTAAGCTATCCTAAGCTATCCTAAGCTATCCTAAGCTAAGCTATCCTAAGCTAAGCTAAGCTAAGCTATCCTAAGCTAAGCTAAGCTAAGCTATCCTAAGCTAAGCTATCCTAAGCTATCCGAAGCTAAGCTAAGCTAAGCTATCCTAAGCTAAGCTAAGCTAAGCTATCCTAAGCTAAGCTAAGCTAAGCTATCCTAAGCTAAGCTAAGCTAAGCTATCCTAAGCTATCCTAAGCTAAGCTATCCTAAGCTAAGCTAAGCTAAGCTATCCTAAGCTAAGCTAAGCTAAGCTATCCTAAGCTAAGCTATCCTAAGCTATCCGAAGCTAAGCTAAGCTAAGCTATCCTAAGCTAAGCTAAGCTAAGCTATCCTAAGCTAAGCTATCCTAAGCTATCCTAAGCTAAGCTAAGCTAAGCTATCCTAAGCTAAGCTAAGCTAAGCTATCCTAAGCTATCCTAAGCTAAGCTATCCTAAGCTAAGCTATCCTAAGCTAAGCTATCCTAAGCTATCCTAAGCTAAGCTATCCTAAGCTAAGCTCTCCTAAGGTAAGCTATCCTAAGCTAAGCTATCCTAAGCTAAGCTATCCTAAGCTATCCTAAGCTAAGCTAAGCTAAGCTATCCTAAGCTAAGCTAAGCTAAGCTATCCTAAGCTAAGCTAAGCTATCCTAAGCTAAGCTAAGCTAAGCTATCCTAAGCTAAGCTAAGCTAAGCTATCCTAAGCTATCCTAAGCTATCCTAAGCTAAGCTATCCTAAGCTATCCTAAGCTAAGCTAAGCTAAGCTATCCTAAGCTAAGCTAAGCTAAGCTATCCTAAGCTAAGCTAAGCTAAGCTATCCAAAGCTAAGCTATCCTAAGCTATCCGAAGCTAAGCTAAGCTAAGCTATCCTAAGCTAAGCTAAGCTAAGCTATCCTAAGCTAAGCTAAGCTAAGCTATCCTAAGCTAAGCTAAGCTAAGCTATCCTAAGCTAAGCTATCCTAAGCTATCCTAAGCTAAGCTATCCTAAGCTATCCTAAGCTAAGCTAAGCTATCCTATCCTAAGCTATCCTAAGCTAAGCTATCCTAAGCTATCCTAAGCTAAGCTATCCTAAGCTAAGCTAAGCTAAGCCAACCTAAGCTAAGCTATCCTAAGCTAAGCTAAGCTAAGCTATCCTAAGCTAAGCTAAGCTAAGCTATCCTAAGCTAAGCTAAGCTAAGCTATCCTAAGCTATCCTAAGCTATCCTAAGCTAAGCTATCCTAAGCTATCCGAAGCTAAGCTAAGCTAAGCTATCCTAAGCTAAGCTAAGCTAAGCTATCCTAAGCTAAGCTAAGCTAAGCTATCCTAAGCTAAGCTATCCTAAGCTATCCGAAGCTAAGCTAAGCTAAGCTATCCTAAGCTAAGCTAAGCTAAGCTATCCTAAGCTAAGCTATCCTAAGCTATCCTAAGCTAAGCTATCCTAAGCTATCCTAAGCTAAGCTATCCTAAGCTAAGCTATCCTAAGCTATCCTAAGCTAAGCTATCCTAAGCTAAGCTATCCTAAGCTATCCGAAGCTAAGCTAAGCTAAGCTATCCTAAGCTAAGCTAAGCTAAGCTATCCTAAGCTAAGCTAAGCTAAGCTATCCTAAGCTAAGCTAAGCTAAGCTATCCTAAGCTAAGCTATCCTAAGCTATCCTAAGCTAAGCTATCCTAAGCTATCCTAAGCTAAGCTATCCTAAGCTAAGCTATCCTAAGCTATCCTAAGCTAAGCTATCCTAAGCTATCCTAAGATAAGCTATCCTAAGCTAAGCTAAGCTAAGCCAACCTAAGCTAAGCTAAGCTATCCTAAGCTAAGCTAAGCTATCCTAAGCTAAGCTAAGCTAAGCTATCCTAAGCTAAGCTAAGCTAAGCTATCCTAAGCTAAGCTAAGCTATCCTAAGCTAAGCTAAGCTATACTAAGCTAAGCTAAGCTATCCTAAGCTAAGCTATCCTAAGCTATCCTAAGCTAAGCTATCCTAAGCTATCCTAAGCTAAGCTATCCTAAGCTATCCTAAGCTAAGCTATCCTAAGCTATCCTAAGCTAAGCTAAGCTAAGCTATCCTAAGCTAAGCTAAGCTAAGCTATCCTAAGCTAAGCTAAGCTAACCTAAGCTAAGCTAAGCTAAGCTATCCTAAGCTAAGCTAAGCTAAGCTTTCCTAAGCTATCCTAAGCTAAGCTATCCTAAGCTAAGCTAAGCTAAGCTATCCTAAGCTAAGCTAAGCTATCCTAAGCTAAGCTAAGCTAAGCTATCCTAAGCTAAGCTAAGCTAAGCTATCCTAAGCTATCCTAAGCTATCCTAAGCTAAGCTATCCTAAGCTAAGCTAAGCTAAGCTATCCTAAGCTAAGCTAAGCTAAGCTATCCTAAGCTAAGCTATCCTAAGCTATCCGAAGCTAAGCTAAGCTAAGCTATCCTAAGCTAAGCTAAGCTAAGCTATCCTAAGCTAAGCTAAGCTAAGCTATCCTAAGCTAAGCTAAGCTAAGCTATCCTAAGCTAAGCTATCCTAAGCTATCCTAAGCTAAGCTATCCTAAGCTATCCTAAGCTAAGCTATCCTAAGCTAAGCTATCCTAAGCTATCCTAAGCTAAGCTATCCTAAGCTATCCTAAGCTAAGCTATCCTAAGCTAAGCTAAGCTATCCTAAGCTAAGCTAAGCTAAGCTAAGCTAAGCTAAGCTATCCTAAGCTAAGCTAAGCTATCCTAAGCTAAGCTAAGCTAAGCTATCCTAAGCTAAGCTAAGCTATCCTAAGCTAAGCTATCCTAAGCTATCCTAAGCTAAGCTATCCTAAGCTATCCTAAGCTAAGCTATCCTAAGCTATCCTAAGCTAAGCTATCCTAAGCTATCCTAAGCTAAGCTAAGCTAAGCTATCCTAAGCTAAGCTAAGCTAAGCTATCCTAAGCTAAGCTATCCTAAGCTATCCTAAGCTATCCTAAGCTAAGCTATCCTAAGCTATCCTAAGCTAAGCTAAGCTAAGCTATCCTAAGCTAAGCTAAGCTAAGCTATCCTAAGCTATCCTAAGCTAAGCTATCCTAAGCTAAGCTATCCTAAGCTAAGCTATCCTAAGCTATCCTAAGCTAAGCTATCCTAAGCTAAGCTCTCCTAAGGTAAGCTATCCTAAGCTAAGCTAAGCTATCCTAAGCTAAGCTAAGCTAAGCTAAGCTAAGCTAAGCTAAGCTAAGCTAAGCTATCCTAAGCTAAGCTAAGCTAAGCTATCCTAAGCTAAGCTAAGCTAAGCTACCTAAGCTAAGCTAAGCTAAGCTATCCTAAGCTAAGCTAAGCTAAGCTATCCTAAGCTAAGCTAAGCTATCCTTAGCTAAGCTAAGCTAAGCTATCCTAAGCTAAGCTAAGCTATCCTAAGCTAAGCTAAGCTAAGCTATCCTAAGCTAAGCTAAGCTAAGCTATCCTAAGCTAAGCTAAGCTATCCTAAGCTAAGCTAAGCTAAGCTATCCTAAGCTAAGCTAAGCTAAGCAATCCTAAGCTATCCTAAGCTAACCTATCCTAAGCTAAGCTAAGCTAAGCTAAGCTATCCTAAGCTAAGCTAAGCTAAGCTAACCTAAGCTAAGCTATCCTAAGCTAAGCTAAGCTAAGCTATCCTAAGCTAAGCTAAGCTATCCTAAGCTAAGCTAAGCTATCCTAAGCTATCCTAAGCTAAGCTATCCTAAGCTATCCTAAGCTATCCTAAGCTAAGCTAAGCTATCCTAAGCTATCCTAAGCTAAGCTAAGCTATCCTAAGCTAAGCTAAGCTATCCTAAGCTAAGCTAAGCTAAGCTATCCTAAGCTAAGCTAAGCTAAGCTATCCTAAGCTAAGCTAAGCTAAGCTATCCTAAGCTAAGCTAAGCTATCCTAAGCTAAGCTAAGCTAAGCTATCCTAAGCTAAGCTAAGCTAATCTATCCTAAGCTATCCTAAGCTAAGCTATCCTAAGCTAAGCTATCCTAAGCTATCCTAAGCTAAGCTATCCTAAGCTAAGCTAAGCTATCCTAAGCTAAGCTATCCTAAGCTAAGCTATCCTAAGCTATCCTAAGCTAAGCTATCCTAAGCTATCCTAAGCTAAGCTATCCTAAGCTATCCTAAGCTAAGCTAAGCTATCCTAAGCTATCCTAAGCTAAGCTAAGCTATCCTAAGCTAAGCTAAGCTATCCTAAGCTAAGCTAAGCTAAGCTATCCTAAGCTAAGCTAAGCTAAGCTATCCTAAGCTAAGCTAAGCTAAGCTATCCTAAGCTAAGCTAAGCTATCCTAAGCTAAGCTAAGCTAAGCTATCCTAAGCTAAGCTAAGCTAATCTATCCTAAGCTATCCTAAGCTAAGCTATCCTAAGCTAAGCTATCCTAAGCTATCCTAAGCTAAGCTATCCTAAGCTAAGCTAAGCTAAGCTAAGCTAAGCTATCCTAAGCTAAGCTAAGCTAAGCTATCCTAAGCCAAGCTAAGCTAAGCTAAGCTAAGCTAAGCTAAGCTAAGCTATCCTAAGCTAAGCTAAGCTTAGCTAAGCTATCCTAAGCTAAGCTAAGCTAAGCTATCCTAAGCTAAGCTAAGCTAAGCTATCCTAAGCTAAGCTAAGCTAAGCTATCCTAAGCTAAGCTAAGCTAAGCTATCCTAAACTAAGCTATCCTAAGCTAATTTATCCTAAGCTAAGCTAAGCAAAGCTATCCTAAGCTAAGCTAAGCTAAGCTAAGCTATCCTAAACTAAGCTAAGCTAAGCTATCCTAAGCTAAGCTAAGCTAAGCTATCCTAAGCTAAGCTAAGCTAAGCTTTCCTAAGCTATCCTAAGCTAAGCTATCCTAAGCTAAGCTAAGCTAAGCTATCCTAAGCTAAGCTAAGCTATCCTAAGCTAAGCTAAGCTAAGCTATCCTAAGCTAAGCTATCCTAAGCTATCCTAAGCTAAGCTATCCTAAGCTATCCTAAGCTAAGCTATCCTAAGCTAAGCTAAGCTAAGCTATCCTAAGCTAAGCTAAGCTAAGCTATCCTAAGCTAAGCTAAGCTATCCTAAGCTAAGCTAAGCTATCCTAAGCTAAGCTAAGCTAAGCTATCCTAAGCTAAGCTATCCTAAGCTAAGCTATCCTAAGCTAAGCTATCCTAAGCTATCCTAAGCTAAGCTATCCTAATCTATCCTAAGCTAAGCTATCCTAAGCTATCCGAAGCTAAGCTATCCTAAGCTATCCTAAGCTAAGCTAAGCTAAGCTAAGCTAAGCTATCCTAAGCTAAGCTATCCTAAGCTAAGCTATCCTAAGCTAAGCTATCCTAAGCTATCCTAAGCTAAGCTATCCTAATCTATCCTAAGCTAAGCTATCCTAAGCTATCCTAAGCTAAGCTAAGCTAAGCTAAGCTAAGCTATCCTAAGCTAAGCTATCCTAAGCTAAGCTATCCTAAGCTAATCTATCCTAAGCTATCCTAAGCTAAGCTAAGCTAAGCTATCCTAAGCTATCCTAAGCTAAGCTATCCTAAGCTAAGCTATCCTAAGCTAAGCTATCCTAAGCTATCCTAAGCTAAGCTATCCTAATCTATCCTAAGCTAAGCTATCCTAAGCTATCCGAAGCTAAGCTATCCTAAGCTATCCTAAGCTAAGCTAAGCTAAGCTAAGCTAAGCTATCCTAGGCTAAGCTATCCTAAGCTAAGCTATCCTAAGCTAATCTATCCTAAGCTATCCTAAGCTAAGCTAAGCTAAGCTATCCTAAGCTAAGCTAAGCTAAGCTATCCTAAGCTAAGCTAAGTTAAGCTAAGCTATCCTAAGCTATCCTAAGCTAAGCTATCCTAAGCTAAGCTATCCTAAGCTATCCTAAGCTAAGCTATCCTAAGCTATCCTAAGCTAAGCTATCCTAAGCTATCCTAAGCTAAGCTATCCTAAGCTAAGCTATCCTAAGCTAAGCTATCCTAAGCTAAGCTATCCTAAGCTATCCTAAGCTATCCTAAGCTAAGCTAAGCTAAGCTATCCTAAGCTATCCTAAGCTAAGCTATCCTAAGCTAAGCTAAGCTAAGCTAAGCTATCCTAAGCTAAGCTAAGCTAAGCTATCCTAAGCTAAGCTAAGCTAAGCTATCCTAAGCTAAGCTAAGCTAAGCTATCCTAAGCTAAGCTATCCTAAGCTAAGCTAAGCTAAGCTATCCTAAGCTAAGCTAAGCTAAGCTATCCTAAGCTAAGCTAAGCTAAGCTATCCTAAGCTAAGCTAAACTAAGCTATCCTAAGCAAAGCTAAGCTAAGCTAAGCTAAGCTATCCTAAGCTAAGCTAAGCTAAGCTATCCTAAGCTAAGCTAAGCTAAGCTATCCTAAGCTAAGCTAAGCTATCCTAAGCTAAGCTAAGCTAAGCTATCCTAAGCTAAGCTAAGCTAAGCTATCCTAAGCTATCCTAAGCTAAGCTATCCTAAGCTAAGCTAAGCTAAGCTATCCTAAGCTATCCTAAGCTAAGCTATCCTAAGCTAAGCTAAGCTAAGCTATCCTAAGCTAAGCTAAGCTATCCTAAGCTAAGCTAAGCTAAGCTATCCTAAGCTAAGCTATCCTAAGCTATGCTAAGCTAAGCTAAGCTAAGCTATCCTAAGCTAAGCTAAGCTAACCTATCCTAAGCTAAGCTAAGCTAAGCTATCCTAAGCTATGCTAAGCTAAGCTATCCTAAGCTATCCTAAGCTATCCTAAGCTAAGCTATCCTAAGCTAAGCTATCCTAAGCTAAGCTCTCCTAAGGTAAGCTATCCTAAGCTATCCTAAGCTAAGCTAAGCTAAGCTATCCTAAGCTAAGCTAAGCTATCCTAAGCTAAGCTAAGCTAAGCTATCCTAAGCTAAGCTAAGCTAAGCTCTCCTAAGCTAAGTTAAGCTAAGCTATCCTAAGCTAAGCTAAGCTAAGCTCTCCTAAGCTAAGCTATCCTAAGCTATCCTAAGCTAAGCTAAGCTATCCTAAGCTAAGCTAAGCTAAGCTATCCTAAGCTAAGCTAAGCTATCCTAAGCTAAGCTATCCTAAGCTAAGCTAAACTAAGCTAAGCTAAGCTATCCTAAGCTAAGCTAAGCTAAGCGATCCTAAGCTAAGCTAAGCTAAGCTATCCTAAGCTAAGCTAAGCTAAGCTATCCTAAGCTAAGCTAAGCTATCCTAAGCTAAGCTAAGCTAAGCTATCCTAAGCTAAGCTATCCTAAGCTAAGCTATCCTAAGCTAAGCTAAGCTAAGCTATCCTAAGCTAAGCTAAGCTAAGCTAAGCTAAGCTAAGCTATCCTAAGCTAAGCTAAGCTAAGCTATCCTAAGCTAAGCTAAGCTATCCTAAGCTAAGCTAAGCTAAGCTATCCTAAGCTAAGCTAAGCTAAGCTAAGCTAAGCTAAGCTATCCTAAGCTATCCTAAGCTAAGCTATCCTAAGCTAAGCTATCCTAAGCTATCCTAAGCTAAGCTATCCTAAGCTAAGCTAAGCTAAGCAAGCCTAAGCTAAGCTATCCTAAGCTAAGCTATCCTAAGCTATCCTAAGCTATCCTAAGCTAAGCTAAGCTAAGCTAAGCTATCCTAAGCTAAGCTAAGCTAAGCTATCCTAAGCTAAGCTAAGCTAAGCTATCCTAAGCTATCCTAAGCTAAGCTATCCTAAGCTATCCTAAGCTAAGCTATCCTAAGCTATCCTAAGCTAAGCTAACCTAAGCTAAGCTATCCTAAGCTAAGCTAAGCTAAGCTATCCTAAGCTAAGCTAAGCTAAGCTATCCTAAGCTAAGCTAAGCTAAGCTATCCTAAGCTAAGCTAAGCTATCCTAAGCTAAGCTATCCTAAGCTAAGCTATCCTAAGCTAAGCTATCCTAAGCTAAGCTAAGCTAAGCTATCCTAAGCTAAGCTAAGCTAAGCTAAGCTAAGCTAAGCTATCCTAAGCTAAGCTAAGCTAAGCTATCCTAAGCTAAGCTAAGCTATCCTAAGCTAAGCTAAGCTATCCTAAGCTAAGCTAAGCTAAGCTAAGCTAAGCTAAGCTATCCTAAGCTATCCTAAGCTAAGCTATCCTAAGCTAAGCTATCCTAAGCTATCCTAAGCTAAGCTATCCTAAGCTAAGCTAAGCTAAGCTATCCTAAGCTAAGCTATCCTAAGCTAAGCTATCCTAAGCTATCCTAAGCTATCCTAAGCTAAGCTAAGCTAAGCTAAGCTATCCTAAGCTAAGCTAAGCTAAGCTATCCTAAGCTAAGCTAAGCTAAGCTATCCTAAGCTATCCTAAGCTAAGCTATCCTAAGCTATCCTAAGCTAAGCTATCCTAAGCTATCCTAAGCTAAGCTAACCTAAGCTAAGCTATCCTAAGCTAAGCTAAGCTAAGCTATCCTAAGCTAAGCTAAGCTAAGCTATCCTAAGCTAAGCTAAGCTAAGCTATCCTAAGCTAAGCTAAGCTATCCTAAGCTAAGCTATCCTAAGCTAAGCTATCCTAAGCTAAGCTATCCTAAGCTAAGCTAAGCTAAGCTATCCTAAGCTAAGCTAAGCTAAGCTAAGCTAAGCTAAGCTATCCTAAGCTAAGCTAAGCTAAGCTATCCTAAGCTAAGCTAAGCTATCCTAAGCTAAGCTAAGCTATCCTAAGCTAAGCTAAGCTAAGCTAAGCTAAGCTAAGCTATCCTAAGCTATCCTAAGCTAAGCTATCCTAAGCTAAGCTATCCTAAGCTATCCTAAGCTAAGCTATCCTAAGCTAAGCTAAGCTAAGCTATCCTAAGCTAAGCTATCCTAAGCTAAGCTATCCTAAGCTATCCTAAGCTATCCTAAGCTAAGCTAAGCTAAGCTAAGCTATCCTAAGCTAAGCTAAGCTAAGCTATCCTAAGCTAAGCTAAGCTAAGCTATCCTAAGCTATCCTAAGCTAAGCTATCCTAAGCTATCCTAAGCTAAGCTATCCTAAGCTATCCTAAGCTAAGCTAACCTAAGCTAAGCTATCCTAAGCTATCCTAAGCTAAGCTAAGCTAAGCTATCCTAAGCTAAGCTAAGCTAAGCTATCCTAAGCTAAGCTAAGCTAAGCTATGCTAAGCTAAGCTAAGCTAAGCTTTCCTAAGCTATCCTAAGCTAAGCTATCCTAAGCTAAGCTATCCTAAGCTATCCTAAGCTAAGCTATCCTAAGCTATCCTAAGCTAAGCTATCCTAAGCTAAGCTATCCTAAACTAAGCTAAGCTATCCTAAGCTAAGCTAAGCTAAGCCATCCTAAGCTAAGCTAAGCTAGGCTATCCTAAGCTAAGCTAAGCTATCCTAAGCTAAGCTAAGCTAAGCTATCCTAAGCTAAGCTAAGCTAAGCTATCCTAAGCTATCCTAAGCTAAGCTAAGCTAAGCTATCCTAAGCTAAGCTAAGCTAAGCTATCCTAAGCTATCCTAAGCTAAGCTATCCTAAGCTATCCTAAGCTAAGCTATCCTAAGCTAAGCTAAGCTAAGCTATCCTAAGCTAAGCTAAGCTAAGCTATCCTAAGCTAAGCTATCCTAAGCTATCCTAAGCTAAGCTATCCTAAGCTAAGCTATCCTAAGCTAAGCTAAGCTATCCTAAGCTAAGCTAAGCTAAGCTATCCTAAGCTAAGCTAAGCTAAGCTATCCTAAGCTATCCTAAGCTAAGCTATCCTAAGCTATCCTAAGCTAAGCTATCCTAAGCTATCCTAAGCTAAGCTAAGCTATCCTAAGATAAGCTAAGCTATCCTAAGCTATCCTAAGCTAAGCTAAGCTAAGCTATCCTAAGCTAAGCTAAGCTAAGCTATCCTAAGCTAAGCTAAACTAAGCTATCCTAAGCAAAGCTAAGCTAAGCTAAGCTAAGCTATCCTAAGCTAAGCTAAGCTAAGCTATCCTAAGCTAAGCTAAGCTAAGCTATCCTAAGCTAAGCTAAGCTATCCTAAGCTAAGCTAAGCTAAGCTATCCTAAGCTAAGCTAAGCTAAGCTATCCTAAGCTATCCTAAGCTAAGCTATCCTAAGCTAAGCTAAGCTAAGCTATCCTAAGCTATCCTAAGCTAAGCTATCCTAAGCTAAGCTAAGCTAAGCTATCCTAAGCTAAGCTAAGCTATCCTAAGCTAAGCTAAGCTAAGCTATCCTAAGCTAAGCTATCCTAAGCTATGCTAAGCTAAGCTAAGCTAAGCTATCCTAAGCTAAGCTAAGCTAACCTATCCTAAGCTAAGCTAAGCTAAGCTATCCTAAGCTAAGCTAAGCTAAGCTAAGCTAAGCTAAGCTAAGCTATCCTAAGCTATCCTAAGCTATCCTAAGCTAAGCTATCCTAAGCTAAGCTCTCCTAAGGTAAGCTATCCTAAGCTATCCTAAGCTAAGCTAAGCTAAGCTATCCTAAGCTAAGCTAAGCTAAGCTATCCTAAGCTAAGTTAAGCTAAGCTATCCTAAGCTAAGCTAAGCTAAGCTCTCCTAAGCTAAGCTATCCTAAGCTATCCTAAGCTAAGCTAAGCTATCCTAAGCTAAGCTAAGCTAAGCTATCCTAAGCTAAGCTAAGCTATCCTAAGCTAAGCTATCCTAAGCTAAGCTAAACTAAGCTAAGCTAAGCTATCCTAAGCTAAGCTAAGCTAAGCGATCCTAAGCTAAGCTAAGCTAAGCTATCCTAAGCTAAGCTAAACTAAGCTATCCTAAGCTAAGCTAAGCTAAGCTATCCTAAGCTAAGTTAAGCTAAGCTATCCTAAGCTAAGCTAAGCTAAGCGATCCTAAGCTAAGCTAAGCTAAGCTATCCTAAGCTAAGCTAAGCTAAGCTATCCTAAGCTAAGCTAAGCTATCCTAAGCTAAGCTAAGCTAAGCTATCCTAAGCTAAGCTAAGCTAAGCTATCCTAAGCTAAGCTAAGCTATCCTAAGCTAAGCTAAGCTAAGCTATCCTAAGCTAAGCTATCCTAAGCTAAGCTAAGCTAAGCTAAGCTAAGCTAAGCTATCCTAAGCTAAGCTAAGCTAAGCTATCCTAAGCTAAGCTAAGCTAAGCTAAGCTAAGCTAAGCTATCCTAAGCTATCCTAAGCTAAGCTATCCTAAGCTAAGCTATCCTAAGCTATCCTAAGCTAAGCTATCCTAAGCTAAGCTAAGCTAAGCTATCCTAAGCTAAGCTATCCTAAGCTAAGCTATCCTAAGCTATCCTAAGCTATCCTAAGCTAAGCTAAGCTAAGCTATCCTAAGCTAAGCTAAGCTAAGCTATCCTAAGCTAAGCTAAGCTAAGCTAAGCTATCCTAAGCTAAGCTAAGCTAAGCTATCCTAAGCTAAGCTAAGCTAAGCTATCCTAAGCTATCCTAAGCTAAGCTATCCTAAGCTATCCTAAGCTAAGCTATCCTAAGCTATCCTAAGCTAAGCTAACCTAAGCTAAGCTATCCTAAGCTATCCTAAGCTAAGCTAAGCTAAGCTATCCTAAGCTAAGCTAAGCTAAGCTATCCTAAGCTAAGCTAAGCTAAGCTATGCTAAGCTAAGCTAAGCTATCCTAAGCTAAGCTAAGCTATCCTAAGCTAAGCTAAGCTAAGCTATCCTAAGCTAAGCTAAGCTAAGCTATCCTAAGCTAAGCTAAGCTAAGCTATCCTAAGCTAAGCTAAGCTAAGCTATCCTAAGCTAAGCTAAGCTAAGCTATCCTAAGTTAAGCTAAGCTATCCTAAGCTAAGCTAAACTAAGCTAAGCTAAGCTAAGCTAAGCTATCCTAAGCTAAGCTAAGCTAAGCTAAGCTAAGCTATCCTAAGCTAAGCTAAGCTAAGCTATCCTAAGCTAAGCTAAGCTAAGCTATCCTAAGCTAAGCTAAGCTAAGCTATCCTAAGCTAAGCTAAACTAAGCTAAGCTAAGCTAAGCTAAGCTATCCTAAGCTAAGCTAAGCTAAGCTAAGCTAAGCTATCCTAAGCTAAGCTAAGCTAAGCTATCCTAAGCTAAGCTAAGCTAAGCTGTCCTAAGCTAAGCTAAGCTAAGCTATCCTAAGCTAAGCTAAGCTATCCTAAGCTAAGCTAAGCTAAGCTATCCTAAGCTAAGCTAAGCTATCCTAAGCTAAGCTAAGCTATCCTAAGCTAAGCTAAGCTAAGCTATCCTAAGCTAAGCTAAGCTAAGCTATCCTAAGCTAAGCTAAGCTAAGCTATCCTAAGCTAAGCTAAGCTATCCTAAGCTAAGCTAAGCTATCATAAGCTAAGCTAAGCTAAGCTATCCTAAGCTAAGCTAAGCTAAGCTATCCTAAGCTAAGCTAAGCTATCCTAAGCTAAGCTAAGCTAAGCTATCCTAAGCTAAGCTAAGCTAAGCTATCCTAAGCTATCCTAAGCTAAGCTATCCTAAGCTAAGCTAAGCTAAGCTATCCTAAGCTAAGCTAAGCTATCCTAAGCTAAGATAAGCTAAGCTATCCTAAGCTAAGCTAAGCTAAGCTATCCTAAGCTAAGCTAAGCTATCCTAAGCTATCCTAAGCTATCCTAAGCTAAGCTAACCTAAGCTATCCTAAGCTATCCTAAGCTAAGCTAAGCTATCCTAAGCTATCCTAAGCTAAGCTATCCTAAGCTATCCTAAGCTAAGCTATCCTAAGCTAAGCTATCCTAAGCTAATCTATCCAAAGCTATCCTAAGCTAAGCTATCCTAAGCTATCCTAAGCTAAGCTAAGCTAAGCTAAGCTAAGCTAAGCTAAGCTATCCTAAGCTAAGCTATCCTAAGCTAAGCTATCCTAAGCTATCCTAAGCTAAGCTATCCTAAGCTATCCTAAGCTAAGCTATCCTAAGCTAAGCTATCCTAAGCTATCCTAAGCTAAGCTATCCTAAGCTATCCTAAGCTAAGCTATCCTAAGCTAAGCTATCCTAAGCTATCCTAAGCTAAGCTATCCTAAGCTATCCTAAGCTAAGCTATCCTAAGCTATCCTAAGCTAAGCTATCCTAAGCTAAGCTAAGCTAAGCTATCCTAAGCCAAGCTAAGCTAAGCTATCCTAAGCCAAGCTAAGCTAAGCTATCCTAAACTAAGATAAGCTATCCTAAGCTAAGCTAAGCTATCCTAAGCTAAGCTAAGCTAAGCTATCCTAAGCTAAGCTAAGCTAAGCTATCCTAAGCCAAGCTAAGCTAAGCTATCCTAAGCTAAGCTAAGCTATCCTAAGCTAAGCTAAGCTAAGCTATCCTAAGCTAAGCTAAGCTAAGCTATCCTAAGCTAAGCTAAGCTAAGCTATCCTAAGCTAAGCTAAGCTAAGCTATCCTAAGCTAAGCTAAGCTATCCTAAGCTAAGCTAAGCTATCCTAAGCTATGCTAAGCTATCCTAAGCTAAGCTAAGCTAAGCTATCCTAAGCTATCCTAAGCTAAGCTATCCTAAGCTAAGCTAAGCTAAGCTATCCTAAGCTAAGCTAAGCTATCCTAAGCTAAGCTAAGATAAGCTACCTAAGCTAAGCTATCCTAAGCTATCCTAAGCTAAGCTATCCTAAGCTATCCTAAGCTAAGCTATCCTAAGCTAAGATATCCTAAGCTAAGCTAAGCTAAGCTATCCTAAGCTAAGCTAAGCTATCCTAAGCTAAGCTAAGATAAGCTACCTAAGCTAAGCTATCCTAAGCTATCCTAAGCTAAGCTATCCTAAGCTATCCTAAGCTAAGCTATCCTAAGCTATCCTAAGCTAAGCTATCCTAAGCTATCCTAAGCTAAGCTAAGCTAACCTAAGCTAAGCTATCCTAAGCTAAGCTATCCTAAGCTAAGCTATCCTAAGCTAAGCTAAGCTAAGCTATCCTAAGCTAAGCTAAGCTAAGCTATCCTAAGCTAAGCTAAGCTAAGCTATCCTAAGCTAAGCTAAGCTAAGCTAAGCTATCCTAAGCTAAGCTAAGCTAAGCTATCCTAAGCTAAGCTAAGCTATCCTAAGCTAAGCTAAGCTAAGCTATCCTAAGCTAAGCTAAGCTAAGCTATCCTAAGCTAAGCTAAGCTAAGCTATCCTAAGCTATCCTAAGCTATCCTAAGCTATCCCAAGCTAAGCTATCCTAAGCTAAGCTAAGCTAAGCTATTCTAAGCTAAGCTATCCCAAGCTAAGCTATCCTAAGCTATCCTAAGCTAAGCTAAGCTAAGCTATCCTAAGCTAAGCTAAGCTAAGCTATCCAAAGCTAAGCTAAGCTAAGCTATCCTAAGCTAAGCTAAGCTATCCTAAGCTATCCTAAGCTAAGCTATCCTAAGCTAAGCTATCCTAAGCTAAGCTATCCTAAGCTATCCTAAGCTAAGCTAAGCTATCCTAAGCTAAGCTAAGCTATCCTAAGCTATCCTAAGCTAAGCTATCCTAAGCTAAGCTCTCCTAAGGTAAGCTATCCTAAGCTATCCTAAGCTATCCTAAGCTAAGCTAAGCTAAGCTATCCTATCCTAAGCTAAGCTAAGCTAAGCTATGCTAAGCTAAGCTAAGCTATCCTAAGCTAAGCTAAGCTAAGCTATCCTAAGCTAAGCTAAGCTATCCTAAGCTAAGCTAAGCTAAGCTATCCTAAGCTAAGCTAAGCTATCCTAAGCTAAGCTAAGCTAAGCTATCCTAAGCTAAGCTAAGCTATCCTAAGCTAAGCTAAGCTAAGCTATCCTAAGCTAAGCTAAGCTATCCTAAGCTAAGCTAAGCTAAGCTATCCTAAGCTAAGCTAAGCTAAGCTATCCTAAGCTAAGCTAAGCTAAGCTATCCTAAGCTAAGCTAAGCTATCCTAAGCTAAGCTAAGCTAAGCTATCCTAAGCTAAGCTAAGCTAAGCTATCCTAAGCTAAGCTAAGCTAAGCTATCCTAAGCTAAGCTAAGCTAAGCTATCCTAAGCTAAGCTAAGCTAAGCTATCCTAAGCTAAGCTAAGCTAAGCTATCCTAAGCCAAGCTAAGCTAAGCTATCCTAAGCTAAGCTAAGCTAAGCTATCCTAAGCTATCCTAAGCTATCCTAAGCTAAGCTAAGCTAAGCTATCCTAAGCTAAGCTAAGCTATCCTAAGCTAAGCTAAGCTAAGCTATCCTAAGCTAAGCTAAGCTATCCTAAGCTAAGCTAAGCTAAGCTATCCTAAGCTAAGCTAAGCTATCCTAAGCTATCCTAAGCTAAGCTATCCTAAGCTATTCTAAGCTAAGCTAAGCTATCCTAAGCTAAGCTAAGCTAAGCTATCCTAAGCTAAGCTAAGCTAAGCTATCCTAAGCTAAGCTAAGCTAAGCTATCCTAAGCTAAGCTAAGCTATCCTTAGCTAAGCTAAGCTAAGCTATCCTAAGCTATCCTAAGCTAAGCTATCCTAAGCTAAGCTATCGTAAGCTATCCTAAGCTAAGCTAACCTAAGCTAAGCTAAGCTAAGCTATCCTAAGCTAAGCTATCCTAAGCTAAGCTATCCTAAGCTAAGCTATCCTAAGCTATCCTAAGCTATCCTAAGCTATCCTAAGCTAAGCTAAGCTAAGCTATCCTAAGCTAAGCTAAGCTAAGCTAAGCTAAGCTATCCTATGCTAAGCTAAGCTATCCTAAGCTATCCTAAGCTAAGCTATCCTAAGCTAAGATATCCTAAGCTATCCTAAGCTAAGCTATCCTAAGCTATCCTAAGCTAAGCTATCCTAAGCTAAGCTATCCTAAGCTAAGCTATCCAAAGCTATCCTAAGCTAAGCTATCCTAAGCTATCCTAAGCTAAGCTAGGCTAAGCTATCCTAAGCTAAGCTAAGCTAAGCTATCCTAAGCTAAGCTATCCTAAGCTAAGCTATCCTAAGCTATCCTAAGCTAAGCTATCCTAAGCTATCCTAAGCTAAGCTATCCTAAGCTATCCTAAGCTAAGCTATCCTAAGCTAAGCTATCCTAAGCTAAGCTATCCTAAGCTATCCAAAGCTAAGCTATCCTAAGCTAAGCTAAGCTAAGCTATCCTAAGCCAAGCTAAGCTAAGCTATCCTAAGCTAAGCTAAGCTAAGCTATCCTAAGCTAAGCTAAGCTAAGCTATCCTAAGCTAAGCTAAGCTATCCTTAGCTAAGCTAAGCTATCCTAAGCTAAGCTAAGCTAAGCTATCCTAAGCTATCCTAAGCTAAGCTATCCTAAGCTAAGCTATCCTAAGCTAACCTAAGCTATCCTAAGCTAAGCTATCCTAAGCTAAGCTATCCTAAGCTAAGCTATCCTAAGCTATCCTAAGCTAAGCTAAGCTAAGCTATCCTAAGCTAAGCTAAGCTAAGCTATCCTAAGCTAAGCTAAACTATCCTAAGCTATCCTAAGCTAAGCTATCCTAAGCTAAGATATCCTAAGCTATCCTAAGCTAAGCTATCCTAAGCTATCCTAAGCTAAGCTATCCTAAGCTAAGCTATCCTAAGCTAAGCTATCCAAAGCTATCCTAAGCTAAGCTATCCTAAGCTATCCTAAGCTAAGCTAAGCTAAGCTATCCTAAGCTAAGCTAAGCTAAGCTATCCTAAGCTATCCTAAGCTAAGCTATCCTAAGCTATCCTAAGCTAAGCTGTCCTAAGCTATCCTAAGCTAAGCTATCCTAAGCTAAGCTATCCTAAGCTATCCTAAGCTAAGCTATCCTAAGCTAAGCTATCCTAAGCTAAGCTAAGCTAAGCTATCCTAAGCCAAGCTAAGCTAAGCTATCCTAAGCTAAGCTAAGCTAAGCTATCCTAAACTAAGCTAAGCTATCCTAAGCTAAGCTAAGCTAAGCTATCCTAAGCTAAGCTAAGCTAAGCCATCCTAAGCTAAGCTAAGCTAGGCTATCCTAAGCAAAGCTAAGCTAAGCTATCCTAAGCCAAGCTAAGCTAAGCTATCCTAAGCCAAGCTAAGCTAAGCTAAGCTAAGCTAAGCTAAGCTATCCTAAGCTAAGCTATCCTAAGCTATCCTAAGCTAAGCTATCCTAAGCTATCTTAAGCTAAGCTATCCTAAGCTAAGCTATCCTAAGCTAAGCTATCCTAAGCTAAGCTAAGCTAAGCTAAGCTATCCTAAGCTAAGCTAAGCTAAGCTATCCTAAGCTAAGCTAAGCTATCCTAAGCCAAGCTAAGCTATCCTAAGCTAAGCTTTCCTAAGCTATCCTAAGCTAAGCTATCCTAAGCTAAGCTATCCTAAGCTAAGCTAAGCTATCCTAAGCTAAGCTAAGCTAAGCTATCCTAAGCTAAGCTATCCTAAGCTAAGCTATCCTAAGCTATCCTAAGCTAAGCTATCCTAAGCTAAGCTATCCTAAGCTAAGCTATGCTAAGCTAAGCTATCCTAAGCTAAGCTAAGCTAAGCTATCCTAAGCTAAGCTAAGCTAAGCTATCCTAAGCTAAGCTAAGCTAAGCTATCCTAAGCTAAGCTAAGCTATCCTAAGCTAAGCTAAACTAAGCTATCCTAAGCTAAGCTAAGCTAAGCTATCCTAAGCTATCCTAAGCTAAGCTATCCTAAGCTATCCCAAGCTAAGCTATCCTAAGCTAAGCTAAGCTAAGCTATCCTAAGCTAAGCTATCCTAAGCTAAGCTATCCTAAGCTATCCTAAGCTAAGCTATCCTAATCTATCCTAAGCTAAGCTATCCTAAGCTATCCTAAGCTAAGCTATCCTAAGCTATCCCAAGCTAAGCTATCCTAAGCTAAGCTAAGCTAAGCTATCCTAAGCTAAGCTATCCTAAGCTAAGCTATCCTAAGCTATCCTAAGCTAAGCTATCCTAAGCTATCCTAAGCTAAGCTATCCTAAGCTATCCTAAGCTAAGCTATCCTAAGCTATCCTAAGCTAAGCTAAGCTAAGCTATCCTAAGCTAAGCTAAGCTAAGCTATCCTAAGCTAAGCTAAGCTAAGCTATCCTAAGCTAAGCTATCCTAAGCTAAGCTATCCTAAGCTATCCTAAGCTAAGCTATCCTAAGCTAAGCTCTCCTAAGGTAAGCTATCCTAAGCTATCCTAAGCTATCCTAAGCTAAGCTAAGCTAAGCTATCCTAAGCTAAGCTAAGCTAAGCTATCCTAAGCTAAGTTAAGCTAAGCTATCCTAAGCTAAGCTAAGCTAAGCTAAGCTATCCTAAGCTAAGCTAAGCTAAGCTCTCCTAAGCTAAGCTAAGCTAAGCTATCCTAAGCTAAGCTAAGCTATCCTAAGCTAAGCTAAGCTATCCTAAGCTAAGCTAAGCTATCCTAAGCTAAGCTATCCTAAGCTATCCTAAGCTAAGCTATCCTAAGCTAAGCTAAGCTAAGCTATCCTAAGCTAAGCTATCCTAAGCTAAGCTATCCTAAGCTATCCTAAGCTATCCTAAGCTAAGCTATCCTAAACTATCCTAAGCTAAGCTATCCTAAGCTAAGCTAAGCTAAGCTAAGCTATCCTAAGCTAAGCTAAGCTAAGCTAAGCTATCCTAAGCTAAGCTAAGCTAAGCTATCCTATGCTAAGCTAAGCTAAGCTATCCTAAGCTATCCTAAGCTAAGCTATCCTAAGCTAAGCTATCCTAAGCTATCCTAAGCTAAGCTATCCTAAGCTAAGCTAAGCTAAGCTAGCCTAAGCTAAGCTATCCTAAGCTAAGCTATCCTAAGCTATCCTAAGCTATCCTAAGCTAAGCTATCCTAAACTATCCTAAGCTAAGCTATCCTAAGCTATCCTAAGCTAAGCTAAGCTAAGCTATCCTAAGCTAAGCTAAGCTAAGCTAAGCTATCCTAAGCTAAGCTAAGCTAAGCTATCCTATGCTAAGCTAAGCTAAGCTATCCTAAGCTATCCTAAGCTAAGCTATCCTAAGCTAAGCTATCCTAAGCTATCCTAAGCTAAGCTAACCTAAGCTAAGCTATCCTAAGCTAAGCTATCCTAAGCTATCCTAAGCTAAGCTAAGCTAAGCTATCCTAAGCTAAGCTAAGCTAAGCTATCCTAAGCTAAGCTAAGCTAAGCTTTCCTAAGCTATCCTAAGCTAAGCTATCCTAAGCTAAGCTATCCTAAGCTATCCTAAGCTAAGCTATCCTAAGCTATCCTAAGCTAAGCTATCCTAAGCTAACCTAAGCTAAGCTATCCTAAGCTAAGCTATCCTAAGCTATCCTAAGCTAAGCTATCCTAAGATATCCTAAGCTAAGCTATCCTAAGCTATCCTAAGCTAAGCTAAGCTAAGCTAAGCTATCCTAAACTAAGCTAAGCTATCCTAAGCTAAGCTAAGCTAAGCTATCCTAAGCTAATCTAAGCTAAGCCATCCTAAGCTAAGCTAAGCTAGGCTATCCTAAGCAAAGCTAAGCTAAGCTATCCTAAGCCAAGCTAAGCTAATCTATCCTAAGCTAAGCTAAGCTAAGCTATCCTAAGCTAAGCTAAGCTAAGCTATCCTAAGCTAAGCTATCCTAAGCTATCCTAAGCTAAGCTATCCTAAGCTATCTTAAGCTAAGCTATCCTAAGCTAAGCTATCCTAAGCTAAGCTATCCTAAGCTAAGCTAAGCTAAGCTATACTAAGCTAAGCTAAGCTAAGCTATCCTAAGCTAAGCTATCCTAAGCTAAGCTAAGCTAAGCTATCCTAAGCTAAGCTAAGCTAAGCTATCCTAAGCTAAGCTAAGCTAAGCTATCCTAAGCTAAGCTAAGCTAAGCTCTCCTAAGCTAAGCTAAGCTAAGCTATCCTAAGCTAAGCTAAGCTAAGCTCTCCTAAGCTAAGCTAAGCTAAGCTATCCTAAGCTAAGCTAAGCTAAGCTATGCTAAGCTAAGCTATGCTAAGCTAAGCTAAGCTAAGCTATCCTAAGCTAAGCTAAGCTAAGCTATCCTAAGCTAAGCTAAGCTAAGCTATCCTAAGCTAAGCTAAGCTAAGCTATCCTAAGCTAAGCTAAGCTAGGCTATCCTAAGCTAAGCTAAGCTAAGCTATCCTAAGCTAAGCTAAGCTATCCTAAGCTAAGCTAAGCTAAGCTATCCTAAGCTAAGCTAAGCTAAGCTATCCTAAGCTAAGCTAAGCTATCCTAAGCTAAGCTAAGCTAAGCTATCCTAAGCTAAGCTAAGCTAAGCTATCCTAAGCTAAGCTAAGCTAAGCTATCCTAAGCTAAGCTAAGCTATTCTAAGCTAAGCTAAGCTAAGCTATCCTAAGCTAAGCTAAGCTAAGCTATCCTAAGCTAAGCTAAGCTAAGCTATCCTAAGCTATCCTAAGCTATCCTAAGCTAAGCTAAGCTATCCTAAGCTAAGCTAAGCTAAGCTAAGCTATCCTAAGCTAAGCTAAGCTAAGCTATCCTAAGCTAAGCTAAGCTATCCTTAGCTAGGCTAAGCTAAGCTATCCTAAGCTAAGCTAAGCTAAGTTATCCTAAGCTATCCTAAGCTAAGCTATCCTAAGCTAAGCTATCCTAAGCTATCCTAAGCTAAGCTAACCTAAGCTAAGCTAAGCTAAGCTATCCTAAGCTAAGCTATCCTAAGCTAAGCTATCCTAAGCTATCCTAAGCTAAGCTAAGCTAAGCTATCCTAAGCTAAGCTAAGCTAAGCTAAGCTATCCTAAGCTAAGCTAAGCTAAGCTAAACTATCCTAAGCTAAGCTAAGCTAAGCTATCCTAAGCTAAGCTAAGCTATCCTAAGCTATCCTAAGCTAAGCTATCCTAAGCTAAGATATCCTAAGCTATCCTAAGCTAAGCTATCCTAAGCTAAGCTATCCTAAGCTAAGCTATCCAAAGCTATCCTAAGCTAAGCTATCCTAAGCTATCCTAAGCTAAGCTAAGCTATCCTAAGCTAAGCTAAGCTAAGCTATCCTAAGCCAAGCTAAGCTAAGCTATCCTAAGCTAAGCTAAGCTAAGCTATCCTAAACTAAGCTAAGCTATCCTAAGCTAAGCTAAGCTAAGCTATCCTAAGCTAAGCTAAGCTAAGCTATCCTAAGCTAAGCCAAGCTAAGCTATCCTAAGCTAAGCTAAGCTATCCTAAGCCAAGCTAAGCTAAGCTATCCTAAGCTAAGCTAAGCTAGGCTATCCTAAGCTAAGCTAAGCTATCCTAAGCTAAGCTAAGCTAAGCTATCCTAAGCTAAGCTAAGCTAAGCTATCCTAAGCTAAGCTATCCTAAGCTAAGCTATCCTAAGCTAAGCTATCCTAAGCTATCCTAAGGTAAGCTATCCTAAGCTATCCTAAGCTAAGCTAAGCTAAGCTATCCTAAGCTAAGCTAAGCTAAGCTATCCTAAGCTAAGCTAAGCTATCCTAAGCTAAGCTAAGCTAAGCTATCCTAAGCTAAGCTAAGCTAAGCTATCCTAAGCTAAGCTAAGCTAAGCTATCCTAAGCTATCCTAAGCTAAGCTATCCTAAGCTATCCTAAGCTATCCTAAGCTAAGCTATCCTAAGCTAAGCTAAGCTAAGCTATCCTAAGCTAAGCTATCCTAAGCTAAGCTATCCTAAGCTAAGCTATCCTAAGCTATCCTAAGCTAAGCTATCCTAAGCTATCCTAAGCTAAGCTATCCTAAACTATCCTAAGCTAAGCTATCCTAAGCTATCCTAAGCTAAGCTAAGCTAAGCTATCCTAAGCTAAGCTAAGCTAAGCTATCCTAAGCTAAGCTAAGCTAAGCTATCCTTAGCTATCCTAAGCTAAATTATCCTAAGCTAAGCTATCCTAAGCTATCCTAAGCTAAGCTATCCTAAGCTATCCTAAGCTAAGCTATCCGAAGCTATCCTAAGCTAAGCTATCCTAAGCTAAGCTATCCTAAGATAAGCTATCCTAAGCTATCCTAAGCTAAGCTATCCTAAGCTATCCTAAGCTAAGCTAAGCTAAGCTAAGCTATCCTAAACTAAGCTAAGCTATCCTAAGCTAAGCTAAGCTAAGCTATCCTAAGCTAAGCTAAGCTAAGTCATACTAAGCTAAGCTAAGCTAGGCTATCCTAAGCTAAGCTAAGCTAAGCTATCCTAAGCCAAGCTAAGCTAAGCTATCCTAAGCTAAGCTAAGCTAAGCTATCCTAAGCTAACCTAAGCTAAGCTATCCTAAGCTAAGCTAAGATAAGCTATCCTAAGCTAAGCTAAGCTAAGCTATCCTGAGCTAAGCTAAGCTAAGCTATCCTAAGCTAAGCTAAGCTAAGCTATCCTAAGCTATCCTAAGCTATCCTAAGCTAAGCTATCCTAAGCTATCCTAAGCTAAGCTAAGCTAAGCTATCCTAAGCTAAGCGAAGCTAAGCTATCCTAAGCTAAGCTAAGCTAAGCTATCCTAAGCTAAGCTAAGCTAAGCTATCCTAAGCTAAGCTAAGCTAAGCTATCCTAAGCTATCCTAAGCTATCCTAAGCTAAGCTATCCTAAGCTATCCTAAGCTAAGCTAAGCTAAGCTATCCTAAGCTAAGCTAAGCTAAGCTATCCTAAGCTAAGCTAAGCTAAGCTATCCTAAGCTAAGCTATCCTAAGCTATCCGAAGCTAAGCTAAGCTAAGCTATCCTAAGCTAAGCTAAGCTAAGCTATCCTAAGCTAAGCTAAGCTAAGCTATCCTAAGCTAAGCTAAGCTAAGCTATCCTAAGCTAAGCTATCCTAAGCTATCCTAAGCTAAGCTATCCTAAGCTATCCTAAGCTAAGCTATCCTAAGCTAAGCTATCCTAAGCTATCCTAAGCTAAGCTATCCTAAGCTATCCTAAGCTAAGCTATCCTAAGCTAAGCTAAGCTAAGCCAACCTAAGCTAAGCTATCCTAAGCTAAGCTAAGCTAAGCTATCCTAAGCTAAGCTAAGCTAAGCTATCCTAAGCTAAGCTAAGCTAAGCTATCCTAAGCTAAGCTAAGCTAAGCTATCCTAAGCTATCCTAAGCTATCCTAAGCTAAGCTATCCTAAGCTATCCGAAGCTAAGCTAAGCTAAGCTATCCTAAGCTAAGCTAAGCTAAGCTATCCTAAGCTAAGCTAAGCTAAGCTATCCTAAGCTAAGCTATCCTAAGCTATCCGAAGCTAAGCTAAGCTAAGCTATCCTAAGCTAAGCTAAGCTAAGCTATCCTAAGCTAAGCTAAGCTAAGCTATCCTAAGCTAAGCTAAGCTAAGCTATCCTAAGCTAAGCTATCCTAAGCTATCCTAAGCTAAGCTATCCTAAGCTATCCTAAGCTAAGCTATCCTAAGCTAAGCTATCCTAAGCTATCCTAAGCTAAGCTATCCTAAGCTATCCTAAGCTAAGCTATCCTAAGCTAAGCTAAGCTAAGCCAACCTAAGCTAAGCTAAGCTATCCTAAGCTAAGCTAAGCTATCCTAAGCTAAGCTAAGCTATCCTAAGCTAAGCTAAGCTAAGCTATCCTAAGCTAAGCTAAGCTATCCTAAGCTAAGCTAAGCTAAGCTATCCTAAGCTAAGCTAAGCTATCCTAAGCTAAGCTAAGCTAAGCTATACTAAGCTAAGCTAAGCTATCCTAAGCTAAGCTATCCTAAGCTATCCTAAGCTAAGCTATCCTAAGCTATCCTAAGCTAAGCTATCCTAAGCTATCCTAAGCTAAGCTATCCTAAGCTATCCTAAGCTAAGCTAAGCTAAGCTATCCTAAGCTAAGCTAAGCTAAGTTATCCTAAGCTAAGCTAAGCTAACCTAAGCTAAGCTAAGCTAAGCTATCCTAAGCTAAGCTAAGCTAAGCTTTCCTAAGCTATCCTAAGCTAAGCTATCCTAAGCTAAGCTAAGCTAAGCTATCCTAAGCTAAGCTAAGCTATCCTAAGCTAAGCTAAGCTAAGCTATCCTAAGCTAAGCTAAGCTAAGCTATCCTAAGCTATCCTAAGCTATCCTAAGCTAAGCTATCCTAAGCTAAGCTAAGCTAAGCTATCCTAAGCTAAGCTAAGCTAAGCTATCCTAAGCTAAGCTATCCTAAGCTATCCGAAGCTAAGCTAAGCTAAGCTATCCTAAGCTAAGCTAAGCTAAGCTATCCTAAGCTAAGCTAAGCTAAGCTATCCTAAGCTAAGCTAAGCTAAGCTATCCTAAGCTAAGCTATCCTAAGCTATCCTAAGCTAAGCTATCCTAAGCTATCCTAAGCTAAGCTATCCTAAGCTAAGCTATCCTAAGCTATCCTAAGCTAAGCTATCCTAAGCTAAGCTAAGCTATCCTAAGCTAAGCTAAGCTAAGCTATCCTAAGCTAAGCTAAGCTATCCTAAGCTAAGCTAAGCTAAGCTATCCTAAGCTAAGCTAAGCTATCCTAAGCTAAGCTATCCTAAGCTATCCTAAGCTAAGCTATCCTAAGCTATCCTAAGCTAAGCTATCCTAAGCTATCCTAAGCTAAGCTATCCTAAGCTATCCTAAGCTAAGCTATCCTAAGCTATCCTAAGCTAAGCTAAGCTAAGCTATCCTAAGCTAAGCTAAGCTAAGCTATCCTAAGCTAAGCTATCCTAAGCTATCCTAAGCTATCCTAAGCTAAGCTATCCTAAGCTATCCTAAGCTAAGCTAAGCTAAGCTATCCTAAGCTAAGCTAAGCTATCCTAAGCTAAGCTATCCTAAGCTAAGCTCTCCTAAGGTAAGCTATCCTAAGCTAAGCTAAGCTATCCTAAGCTAAGCTAAGCTAAGCTAAGCTAAGCTAAGCTAAGCTAAGCTAAGCTAAGCTATCCTAAGCTAAGCTAAGCTAAGCTATCCTAAGCTAAGCTAAGCTAAGCTACCTAAGCTAAGCTAAGCTAAGCTATCCTAAGCTAAGCTAAGCTAAGCTATCCTAAGCTAAGCTAAGCTATCCTAAGCTAAGCTAAGCTAAGCTATCCTAAGCTAAGCTAAGCTATCCTAAGCTAAGCTAAGCTAAGCTATCCTAAGCTAAGCTAAGCTAAGCTATCCTAAGCTAAGCTAAGCTAAGCTATCCTAAGCTAAGCTAAGCTATCCTAAGCTAAGCTAAGCTAAGCTATCCTAAGCTAAGCTAAGCTAAGCAATCCTAAGCTATCCTAAGCTAACCTATCCTAAGCTAAGCTAAGCTAAGCTAACCTAAGCTAAGCTATCCTAAGCTAAGCTAAGCTAAGCTATCCTAAGCTAAGCTAAGCTAAGCTATCCTAAGCTAAGCTAAGCTATCCTAAGCTATCCTAAGCTAAGCTATCCTAAGCTATCCTAAGCTATCCTAAGCTAAGCTAAGCTATCCTAAGCTATCCTAAGCTAAGCTAAGCTATCCTAAGCTAAGCTAAGCTATCCTAAGCTAAGCTAAGCTAAGCTATCCTAAGCTAAGCTAAGCTAAGCTATCCTAAGCTAAGCTAAGCTAAGCTATCCTAAGCTAAGCTAAGCTATCCTAAGCTAAGCTAAGCTAAGCTATCCTAAGCTAAGCTAAGCTAATCTATCCTAAGCTATCCTAAGCTAAGCTATCCTAAGCTAAGCTATCCTAAGCTATCCTAAGCTAAGCTATCCTAAGCTATCCTAAGCTAAGCTATCCTAAGCTATCCTAAGCTAAGCTATCCTAAGCTATCCTAAGCTAAGCTAAGCTATCCTAAGCTATCCTAAGCTAAGCTAAGCTATCCTAAGCTAAGCTAAGCTATCCTAAGCTAAGCTAAGCTAAGCTATCCTAAGCTAAGCTAAGCTAAGCTATCCTAAGCTAAGCTAAGCTAAGCTATCCTAAGCTAAGCTAAGCTATCCTAAGCTAAGCTAAGCTAAGCTATCCTAAGCTAAGCTAAGCTAATCTATCCTAAGCTATCCTAAGCTAAGCTATCCTAAGCTATCCTAAGCTAAGCTAAGCTAAGCTAAGCTAAGCTATCCTAAGCTAAGCTAAGCTAAGCTATCCTAAGCCAAGCTAAGCTAAGCTAAGCTAAGCTAAGCTAAGCTATCCTAAGCTAAGCTAAGCTTAGCTAAGCTATCCTAAGCTAAGCTAAGCTAAGCTATCCTAAGCTAAGCTAAGCTAAGCTATCCTAAGCTAAGCTAAGCTAAGCTATCCTAAGCTAAGCTAAGCTAAGCTATCCTAAACTAAGCTATCCTAAGCTAATTTATCCTAAGCTAAGCTAAGCAAAGCTATCCTAAGCTAAGCTAAGCTAAGCTAAGCTATCCTAAACTAAGCTAAGCTAAGCTATCCTAAGCTAAGCTAAGCTAAGCTATCCTAAGCTAAGCTAAGCTAAGCTTTCCTAAGCTATCCTAAGCTAAGCTATCCTAAGCTAAGCTAAGCTAAGCTATCCTAAGCTAAGCTAAGCTACCTAAGCTAAGCTAAGCTAAGCTATCCTAAGCTAAGCTATCCTAAGCTATCCTAAGCTAAGCTATCCTAAGCTATCCTAAGCTAAGCTATCCTAAGCTAAGCTAAGCTAAGCTATCCTAAGCTAAGCTAAGCTAAGCTATCCTAAGCTAAGCTAAGCTAAGCTATCCTAAGCTAAGCTAAGCTATCCTAAGCTAAGCTAAGCTATCCTAAGCTAAGCTAAGCTAAGCTATCCTAAGCTAAGCTAAGCTAAGCTATCCTAAGCTATCCTAAGCTAAGCTATCCTAAGCTAAGCTATCCTAAGCTAAGCTATCCTAAGCTATCCTAAGCTAAGCTATCCTAATCTATCCTAAGCTAAGCTATCCTAAGCTATCCGAAGCTAAGCTATCCTAAGCTATCCTAAGCTAAGCTAAGCTAAGCTAAGCTAAGCTATCCTAAGCTAAGCTATCCTAAGCTAAGCTATCCTAAGCTAATCTATCCTAAGCTATCCTAAGCTAAGCTAAGCTAAGCTATCCTAAGCTAAGCTAAGCTAAGCTATCCTAAGCTAAGCTAAGTTAAGCTAAGCTATCCTAAGCTATCCTAAGCTAAGCTATCCTAAGCTAAGCTATCCTAAGCTATCCTAAGCTAAGCTATCCTAATCTATCCTAAGCTAAGCTATCCTAAGCTAATCTATCCTAAGCTATCCTAAGCTATCCTAAGCTAAGCTAAGCTAAGCTATACTAAGCTATCCTAAGCTAAGCTATCCTAAGCTAATCTATCCTAAGCTATCCTAAGCTAAGCTAAGCTAAGCTATCCTAAGCTAAGCTAAGCTATCCTAAGCTAAGCTAAGTTAAGCTAAGCTATCCTAAGCTATCCTAAGCTAAGCTATCCTAAGCTAAGCTATCCTAAGCTATCCTAAGCTAAGCTATCCTAAGCTATCCTAAGCTAAGCTATCCTAAGCTAAGCTATCCTAAGCTAAGCTATCCTAAGCTAAGCTAAGCTAAGCTATCCTAAGCTAAGCTAAGCTAAGCTATCCTAAGCTATCCTAAGCTAAGCTATCCTAAGCTAAGCTAAGCTAAGCTAAGCTATCCTAAGCTAAGCTAAGCTAAGCTATCCTAAGCTAAGCTAAGCTAAGCTATCCTAAGCTAAGCTAAGCTAAGCTAAGCTAAGCTAAGCTATCCTAAGCTAAGCTAAGCTAAGCTATCCTAAGCTAAGCTAAGCTAAGCTATCCTAAGCTAAGCTAAACTAAGCTATCCTAAGCAAAGCTAAGCTAAGCTAAGCTATCCTAAGCTAAGCTAAGCTAAGCTATCCTAAGCTAAGCTAAGCTAAGCTATCCTAAGCTAAGCTAAGCTATCCTAAGCTAAGCTAAGCTAAGCTATCCTAAGCTAAGCTAAGCTAAGCTATCCTAAGCTATCCTAAGCTAAGCTATCCTAAGCTAAGCTAAGCTAAGCTATCCTAAGCTATCCTAAGCTAAGCTATCCTAAGCTAAGCTAAGCTAAGCTATCCTAAGCTAAGCTAAGCTAAGCTATCCTAAGCTAAGCTAAGCTAAGCTAAGCTAAGCTAAGCTAAGCTATCCTAAGCTAAGCTAAGCTAAGCTATCCTAAGCTAAGCTAAGCTAAGCTATCCTAAGCTAAGCTAAGCTAAGCTAAGCTAAGCTAAGCTAAGCTATCCTAAGCTATCCTAAGCTAAGCTATCCTAAGCTAAGCTATCCTAAGCTATCCTAAGCTAAGCTATCCTAAGCTAAGCTAAGCTAAGCTATCCTAAGCTAAGCTATCCTAAGCTATCCTAAGCTAAGCTATCCTAAGCTATCCTAAGCTAAGCTATCCTAAACTATCCTAAGCTAAGCTATCCTAAGCTATCCTAAGCTAAGCTAAGCTAAGCTATCCTAAGCTAAGCTATCCTAAGCTATCCTAAGCTATCCTAAGCTAAGCTATCCTAAGCTAAGCTCTCCTAAGGTAAGCTATCCTAAGCTATCCTAAGCTAAGCTAAGCTAAGCTATCCTAAGCTAAGCTAAGCTATCCTAAGCTAAGCTAAGCTAAGCTATCCTAAGCTAAGCTAAGCTAAGCTATCCTAAGCTAAGTTAAGCTAAGCTATCCTAAGCTAAGCTAAGCTAAGCTCTCCTAAGCTAAGCTATCCTAAGCTATCCTAAGCTAAGCTAAGCTATCCTAAGCTAAGCTAAGCTAAGCTATCCTAAGCTAAGCTAAGCTATCCTAAGCTAAGCTATCCTAAGCTAAGCTAAGCTAAGCTAAGCTAAGCTATCCTAAGCTAAGCTAAGCTAAGCGATCCTAAGCTAAGCTAAGCTAAGCTATCCTAAGCTAAGCTAAACTAAGCTATCCTAAGCTAAGCTAAGCTAAGCTATCCTAAGCTAAGTTAAGCTAAGCTATCCTAAGCTAAGCTAAGCTAAGCGATCCTAAGCTAAGCTAAGCTAAGCTATCCTAAGCTAAGCTAAGCTAAGCTATCCTAAGCTAAGCTAAGCTATCCTAAGCTAAGCTAAGCTAAGCTATCCTAAGCTAAGCTAAGCTAAGCTATCCTAAGCTAAGCTAAGCTATCCTAAGCTAAGCTAAGCTAAGCTATCCTAAGCTAAGCTAAGCTAAGCTATCCTAAGCTAAGCTATCCTAAGCTATGCTAAGCTAAGCTAAGCTAAGCTAACCTAAGCTAAGCTATCCTAAGCTAAGCTATCCTAAGCAAAGCTAAGCTAAGCTATCCTAAGCTAAGCTATCCTAAGCTAAGCTAAGCTAAGCTATCCTAAGCTAAGCTAAGCTAAGCTAAGCTAAGCTAAGCTATCCTAAGCTAAGCTAAGCTAAGCTATCCTAAGCTAAGCTAAGCTATCCTAAGCTAAGCTAAGCTAAGCTATCCTAAGCTAAGCTAAGCTAAGCTAAGCTAAGCTAAGCTAAGCTATCCTAAGCTATCCTAAGCTAAGCTATCCTAAGCTAAGCTATCCTAAGCTATCCTAAGCTAAGCTATCCTAAGCTAAGCTAAGCTAAGCTATCCTAAGCTAAGCTATCCTAAGCTAAGCTATCCTAAGCTATCCTAAGCTATCCTAAGCTAAGCTAAGCTAAGCTATCCTAAGCTAAGCTAAGCTATCCTAAGCTATCCTAAGCTAAGCTATCCTAAGCTATCCTAAGCTATCCTAAGCTAAGCTAAGCTATCCTAAGCTATCCTAAGCTAAGCTAAGCTATCCTAAGCTAAGCTAAGCTATCCTAAGCTAAGCTAAGCTAAGCTATCCTAAGCTAAGCTAAGCTAAGCTATCCTAAGCTAAGCTAAGCTAAGCTATCCTAAGCTAAGCTAAGCTATCCTAAGCTAAGCTAAGCTAAGCTATCCTAAGCTAAGCTAAGCTAATCTATCCTAAGCTATCCTAAGCTAAGCTATCCTAAGCTAAGCTATCCTAAGCTATCCTAAGCTAAGCTATCCTAAGCTATCCTAAGCTAAGCTATCCTAAGCTATCCTAAGCTAAGCTATCCTAAGCTATCCTAAGCTAAGCTATCCTAAGCTATCCTAAGCTAAGCTAAGCTATCCTAAGCTATCCTAAGCTAAGCTAAGCTATCCTAAGCTAAGCTAAGCTATCCTAAGCTAAGCTAAGCTAAGCTATCCTAAGCTAAGCTAAGCTAAGCTATCCTAAGCTAAGCTAAGCTAAGCTATCCTAAGCTAAGCTAAGCTATCCTAAGCTAAGCTAAGCTAAGCTATCCTAAGCTAAGCTAAGCTAATCTATCCTAAGCTATCCTAAGCTAAGCTATCCTAAGCTATCCTAAGCTAAGCTAAGCTAAGCTAAGCTAAGCTATCCTAAGCTAAGCTAAGCTAAGCTATCCTAAGCCAAGCTAAGCTAAGCTAAGCTAAGCTAAGCTAAGCTATCCTAAGCTAAGCTAAGCTTAGCTAAGCTATCCTAAGCTAAGCTAAGCTAAGCTATCCTAAGCTAAGCTAAGCTAAGCTATCCTAAGCTAAGCTAAGCTAAGCTATCCTAAGCTAAGCTAAGCTAAGCTATCCTAAACTAAGCTATCCTAAGCTAATTTATCCTAAGCTAAGCTAAGCAAAGCTATCCTAAGCTAAGCTAAGCTAAGCTAAGCTATCCTAAACTAAGCTAAGCTAAGCTATCCTAAGCTAAGCTAAGCTAAGCTATCCTAAGCTAAGCTAAGCTAAGCTTTCCTAAGCTATCCTAAGCTAAGCTATCCTAAGCTATCCTAAGCTAAGCTATCCTAATCTATCCTAAGCTAAGCTATCCTAAGCTATCCGAAGCTAAGCTATCCTAAGCTATCCTAAGCTAAGCTAAGCTAAGCTAAGCTAAGCTATCCTAAGCTAAGCTATCCTAAGCTAAGCTATCCTAAGCTAATCTATCCTAAGCTATCCTAAGCTAAGCTAAGCTATCCTAAGCTATCCTAAGCTAAGCTATCCTAAGCTATCCTAAGCTAAGCTATCCTAAGCTATCCTAAGCTAAGCTAACCTAAGCTAAGCTATCCTAAGCTATCCTAAGCTAAGCTAAGCTAAGCTATCCTAAGCTAAGCTAAGCTAAGCTATCCTAAGCTATCCTAAGCTAAGCTATCCTAAGCTAAGCTAAGCTAAGCTATCCTAAGCTAAGCTAAGCTAAGCTATCCTAAGCTAAGCTATCCTAAGCTATCCGAAGCTAAGCTAAGCTAAGCTATCCTAAGCTAAGCTAAGCTAAGCTATCCTAAGCTAAGCTATCCTAAGCTAAGCTAAGCTAAGCTATCCTAAGCTATCCTAAGCTAAGCTATCCTAAGCTAAGCTATCCTAAGCTAAGCTATCCTAAGCTATCCTAAGCTAAGCTATCCTAAGCTAAGCTCTCCTAAGGTAAGCTATCCTAAGCTAAGCTAAGCTATCCTAAGCTAAGCTAAGCTAAGCTAAGCTAAGCTAAGCTAAGCTAAGCTAAGCTATCCTAAGCTAAGCTAAGCTAAGCTATCCTAAGCTAAGCTAAGCTAAGCTACCTAAGCTATCCTAAGCTAAGCTATCCTAAGCTATCCTAAGCTAAGCTATCCTAAGCTATCCTAAGCTAAGCTATCCTAAGCTAAGCTAAGCTATCCTAAGCTAAGCTAAGCTAAGCTATCCTAAGCTAAGCTAAGGTAAGCTATCCTAAGCTAAGCTAAGCTATCCTAAGCTAAGCTAAGCTAAGCTAAGCTAAGCTAAGCTAAGCTAAGCTAAGCTATCCTAAGCTAAGCTAAGCTAAGCTATCCTAAGCTAAGCTAAGCTAAGCTACCTAAGCTAAGCTAAGCTAAGCTATCCTAAGCTAAGCTAAGCTAAGCTATCCTAAGCTAAGCTAAGCTAAGCTATCCTAAGCTATCCTAAGCTAAGCTAAGCTAAGCTATCCTAAGCTAAGCTATCCTAAGCTAAGCTATCCTAAGCTATCCTAAGCTAAGCTATCCTAAGCTAAGCTCTCCTAAGGTAAGCTATCCTAAGCTAAGCTAAGCTATCCTAAGCTAAGCTAAGCTAAGCTAAGCTAAGCTAAGCTAAGCTAAGCTATCCTAAGCTAAGCTAAGCTAAGCTATCCTAAGCTAAGCTAAGCTAAGCTACCTAAGCTAAGCTAAGCTAAGCTATCCTAAGCTAAGCTAAGCTAAGCTATCCTAAGCTAAGCTAAGCTAAGCTATCCTAAGCTATCCTAAGCTAAGCTAAGCTAAGCTATCCTAAGCTAAGCTATCCTAAGCTAAGCTATCCTAAGCTATCCTAAGCTAAGCTATCCTAAGCTAAGCTCTCCTAAGGTAAGCTATCCTAAGCTAAGCTAAGCTATCCTAAGCTAAGCTAAGCTAAGCTAAGCTAAGCTAAGCTAAGCTAAGCTAAGCTATCCTAAGCTAAGCTAAGCTAAGCTATCCTAAGCTAAGCTAAGCTAAGCTACCTAAGCTAAGCTAAGCTAAGCTAAGCTAAGCTATCCTAAGCTAAGCTAAGCTAAGCTATCCTAAGCTAAGCTAAGCTAAGCTATCCTAAGCTATCCTAAGCTATCCTAAGCTAAGCTATCCTAAGCTAAGCTAAGCTAAGCTATCCTAAGCTAAGCTAAGCTAAGCTATCCTAAGCTAAGCTATCCTAAGCTATCCGAAGCTAAGCTAAGCTAAGCTATCCTAAGCTAAGCTAAGCTAAGCTATCCTAAGCTAAGCTAAGCTAAGCTATCCTAAGCTAAGCTAAGCTAAGCTATCCTAAGCTAAGCTATCCTAAGCTATCCTAAGCTAAGCTATCCTAAGCTATCCTAAGCTAAGCTATCCTAAGCTAAGCTATCCTAAGCTATCCTAAGCTAAGCTATCCTAAGCTATCCTAAGCTAAGCTATCCTAAGCTAAGCTAAGCTATCCTAAGCTAAGCTAAGCTAAGCTATCCTAAGCTAAGCTAAGCTAAGCTATCCTAAGCTAAGCTAAGCTATCCTAAGCTAAGCTAAGCTAAGCTATCCTAAGCTAAGCTCTCCTAAGGTAAGCTATCCTAAGCTAAGCTAAGCTATCCTAAGCTAAGCTAAGCTAAGCTAAGCTAAGCTAAGCTAAGCTAAGCTAAGCTATCCTAAGCTAAGCTAAGCTAAGCTATCCTAAGCTAAGCTAAGCTAAGCTACCTAAGCTAAGCTAAGCTAAGCTATCCTAAGCTAAGCTAAGCTAAGCTATCCTAAGCTAAGCTAAGCTAAGCTATCCTAAGCTAGCCTAAGCTATCCTAAGCTAAGCTATCCTAAGCTATCCTAAGCTAAGCTAAGCTAAGCTATCCTAAGCTAAGCTAAGCTAAGCTATCCTAAGCTAAGCTAAGCTATCCTAAGCTAAGCTAAGCTAAGCCAACCTAAGCTAAGCTAAGCTATCCTAAGCTAAGCTAAGCTATCCTAAGCTAAGCTAAGCTAAGCTATCCTAAGCTAAGCTAAGCTAAGCTATCCTAAGCTAAGCTAAGCTATCCTAAGCTAAGCTAAGCTATACTAAGCTAAGCTAAGCTATCCTAAGCTAAGCTATCCTAAGCTATCCTAAGCTAAGCTATCCTAAGCTATCCTAAGCTAAGCTATCCTAAGCTATCCTAAGCTAAGCTATCCTAAGCTATCCTAAGCTAAGCTAAGCTAAGCTATCCTAAGCTAAGCTAAGCTAAGCTATCCTAAGCTAAGCTAAGCTAACCTAAGCTAAGCTAAGCTAAGCTATCCTAAGCTAAGCTAAGCTAAGCTTTCCTAAGCTATCCTAAGCTAAGCTATCCTAAGCTAAGCTAAGCTAAGCTATCCTAAGCTAAGCTAAGCTATCCTAAGCTAAGCTAAGCTAAGCTATCCTAAGCTAATCTAAGCTAAGCTATCCTAAGCTATCCTAAGCTATCCTAAGCTAAGCTATCCTAAGCTAAGCTAAGCTAAGCTATCCTAAGCTAAGCTAAGCTAAGCTATCCTAAGCTAAGCTATCCTAAGCTATCCGAAGCTAAGCTAAGCTAAGCTATCCTAAGCTAAGCTAAGCTAAGCTATCCTAAGCTAAGCTAAGCTAAGCTATCCTAAGCTAAGCTAAGCTAAGCTATCCTAAGCTAAGCTATCCTAAGCTATCCTAAGCTAAGCTATCCTAAGCTATCCTAAGCTAAGCTATCCTAAGCTAAGCTATCCTAAGCTATCCTAAGCTAAGCTATCCTAAGCTATCCTAAGCTAAGCTATCCTAAGCTAAGCTAAGCTATCCTAAGCTAAGCTAAGCTAAGCTAAGCTAAGCTAAGCTATCCTAAGCTAAGCTAAGCTATCCTAAGCTAAGCTAAGCTAAGCTATCCTAAGCTAAGCTAAGCTATCCTAAGCTAAGCTATCCTAAGCTATCCTAAGCTAAGCTATCCTAAGCTATCCTAAGCTAAGCTATCCTAAGCTATCCTAAGCTAAGCTATCCTAAGCTATCCTAAGCTAAGCTAAGCTAAGCTATCCTAAGCTAAGCTAAGCTAAGCTATCCTAAGCTAAGCTATCCTAAGCTATCCTAAGCTATCCTAAGCTAAGCTATCCTAAGCTATCCTAAGCTAAGCTAAGCTAAGCTATCCTAAGCTAAGCTAAGCTAAGCTATCCTAAGCTATCCTAAGCTAAGCTATCCTAAGCTAAGCTATCCTAAGCTAAGCTATCCTAAGCTATCCTAAGCTAAGCTATCCTAAGCTAAGCTCTCCTAAGGTAAGCTATCCTAAGCTAAGCTAAGCTATCCTAAGCTAAGCTAAGCTAAGCTAAGCTAAGCTAAGCTAAGCTAAGCTAAGCTATCCTAAGCTAAGCTAAGCTAAGCTATCCTAAGCTAAGCTAAGCTAAGCTACCTAAGCTAAGCTAAGCTAAGCTATCCTAAGCTAAGCTAAGCTAAGCTATCCTAAGCTAAGCTAAGCTATCCTTAGCTAAGCTAAGCTAAGCTATCCTAAGCTAAGCTAAGCTATCCTAAGCTAAGCTAAGCTAAGCTATCCTAAGCTAAGCTAAGCTAAGCTATCCTAAGCTAAGCTAAGCTATCCTAAGCTAAGCTAAGCTAAGCTATCCTAAGCTAAGCTAAGCTAAGCAATCCTAAGCTATCCTAAGCTAACCTATCCTAAGCTAAGCTAAGCTAAGCTAAGCTATCCTAAGCTAAGCTAAGCTAAGCTAACCTAAGCTAAGCTATCCTAAGCTAAGCTAAGCTAAGCTATCCTAAGCTAAGCTAAGCTATCCTAAGCTAAGCTAAGCTATCCTAAGCTATCCTAAGCTAAGCTATCCTAAGCTATCCTAAGCTATCCTAAGCTAAGCTAAGCTATCCTAAGCTATCCTAAGCTAAGCTAAGCTATCCTAAGCTAAGCTAAGCTATCCTAAGCTAAGCTAAGCTAAGCTATCCTAAGCTAAGCTAAGCTAAGCTATCCTAAGCTAAGCTAAGCTAAGCTATCCTAAGCTAAGCTAAGCTATCCTAAGCTAAGCTAAGCTAAGCTATCCTAAGCTAAGCTAAGCTAATCTATCCTAAGCTATCCTAAGCTAAGCTATCCTAAGCTAAGCTATCCTAAGCTATCCTAAGCTAAGCTATCCTAAGCTAAGCTAAGCTATCCTAAGCTAAGCTATCCTAAGCTAAGCTATCCTAAGCTATCCTAAGCTAAGCTATCCTAAGCTATCCTAAGCTAAGCTATCCTAAGCTATCCTAAGCTAAGCTAAGCTATCCTAAGCTATCCTAAGCTAAGCTAAGCTATCCTAAGCTAAGCTAAGCTATCCTAAGCTAAGCTAAGCTAAGCTATCCTAAGCTAAGCTAAGCTAAGCTATCCTAAGCTAAGCTAAGCTAAGCTATCCTAAGCTAAGCTAAGCTATCCTAAGCTAAGCTAAGCTAAGCTATCCTAAGCTAAGCTAAGCTAATCTATCCTAAGCTATCCTAAGCTAAGCTATCCTAAGCTAAGCTATCCTAAGCTATCCTAAGCTAAGCTATCCTAAGCTAAGCTAAGCTAAGCTAAGCTAAGCTATCCTAAGCTAAGCTAAGCTAAGCTATCCTAAGCCAAGCTAAGCTAAGCTAAGCTAAGCTAAGCTAAGCTAAGCTATCCTAAGCTAAGCTAAGCTTAGCTAAGCTATCCTAAGCTAAGCTAAGCTAAGCTATCCTAAGCTAAGCTAAGCTAAGCTATCCTAAGCTAAGCTAAGCTAAGCTATCCTAAGCTAAGCTAAGCTAAGCTATCCTAAACTAAGCTATCCTAAGCTAATTTATCCTAAGCTAAGCTAAGCAAAGCTATCCTAAGCTAAGCTAAGCTAAGCTAAGCTATCCTAAACTAAGCTAAGCTAAGCTATCCTAAGCTAAGCTAAGCTAAGCTATCCTAAGCTAAGCTAAGCTAAGCTTTCCTAAGCTATCCTAAGCTAAGCTATCCTAAGCTAAGCTAAGCTAAGCTATCCTAAGCTAAGCTAAGCTATCCTAAGCTAAGCTAAGCTAAGCTATCCTAAGCTAAGCTATCCTAAGCTATCCTAAGCTAAGCTATCCTAAGCTATCCTAAGCTAAGCTATCCTAAGCTAAGCTAAGCTAAGCTATCCTAAGCTAAGCTAAGCTAAGCTATCCTAAGCTAAGCTAAGCTATCCTAAGCTAAGCTAAGCTATCCTAAGCTAAGCTAAGCTAAGCTATCCTAAGCTAAGCTATCCTAAGCTAAGCTATCCTAAGCTAAGCTATCCTAAGCTATCCTAAGCTAAGCTATCCTAATCTATCCTAAGCTAAGCTATCCTAAGCTATCCGAAGCTAAGCTATCCTAAGCTATCCTAAGCTAAGCTAAGCTAAGCTAAGCTAAGCTATCCTAAGCTAAGCTATCCTAAGCTAAGCTATCCTAAGCTAAGCTATCCTAAGCTATCCTAAGCTAAGCTATCCTAATCTATCCTAAGCTAAGCTATCCTAAGCTATCCTAAGCTAAGCTAAGCTAAGCTAAGCTAAGCTATCCTAAGCTAAGCTATCCTAAGCTAAGCTATCCTAAGCTAATCTATCCTAAGCTATCCTAAGCTAAGCTAAGCTAAGCTATCCTAAGCTATCCTAAGCTAAGCTATCCTAAGCTAAGCTATCCTAAGCTAAGCTATCCTAAGCTATCCTAAGCTAAGCTATCCTAATCTATCCTAAGCTAAGCTATCCTAAGCTATCCGAAGCTAAGCTATCCTAAGCTATCCTAAGCTAAGCTAAGCTAAGCTAAGCTAAGCTATCCTAGGCTAAGCTATCCTAAGCTAAGCTATCCTAAGCTAATCTATCCTAAGCTATCCTAAGCTAAGCTAAGCTAAGCTATCCTAAGCTAAGCTAAGCTAAGCTATCCTAAGCTAAGCTAAGTTAAGCTAAGCTATCCTAAGCTATCCTAAGCTAAGCTATCCTAAGCTAAGCTATCCTAAGCTATCCTAAGCTAAGCTATCCTAAGCTATCCTAAGCTAAGCTATCCTAAGCTATCCTAAGCTAAGCTATCCTAAGCTAAGCTATCCTAAGCTAAGCTATCCTAAGCTAAGCTATCCTAAGCTATCCTAAGCTATCCTAAGCTAAGCTAAGCTAAGCTATCCTAAGCTATCCTAAGCTAAGCTATCCTAAGCTAAGCTAAGCTAAGCTAAGCTATCCTAAGCTAAGCTAAGCTAAGCTATCCTAAGCTAAGCTAAGCTAAGCTATCCTAAGCTAAGCTAAGCTAAGCTATCCTAAGCTAAGCTATCCTAAGCTAAGCTAAGCTAAGCTATCCTAAGCTAAGCTAAGCTAAGCTATCCTAAGCTAAGCTAAGCTAAGCTATCCTAAGCTAAGCTAAACTAAGCTATCCTAAGCAAAGCTAAGCTAAGCTAAGCTAAGCTATCCTAAGCTAAGCTAAGCTAAGCTATCCTAAGCTAAGCTAAGCTAAGCTATCCTAAGCTAAGCTAAGCTATCCTAAGCTAAGCTAAGCTAAGCTATCCTAAGCTAAGCTAAGCTAAGCTATCCTAAGCTATCCTAAGCTAAGCTATCCTAAGCTAAGCTAAGCTAAGCTATCCTAAGCTATCCTAAGCTAAGCTATCCTAAGCTAAGCTAAGCTAAGCTATCCTAAGCTAAGCTAAGCTATCCTAAGCTAAGCTAAGCTAAGCTATCCTAAGCTAAGCTATCCTAAGCTATGCTAAGCTAAGCTAAGCTAAGCTATCCTAAGCTAAGCTAAGCTAACCTATCCTAAGCTAAGCTAAGCTAAGCTATCCTAAGCTATGCTAAGCTAAGCTATCCTAAGCTATCCTAAGCTATCCTAAGCTAAGCTATCCTAAGCTAAGCTATCCTAAGCTAAGCTCTCCTAAGGTAAGCTATCCTAAGCTATCCTAAGCTAAGCTAAGCTAAGCTATCCTAAGCTAAGCTAAGCTATCCTAAGCTAAGCTAAGCTAAGCTATCCTAAGCTAAGCTAAGCTAAGCTCTCCTAAGCTAAGTTAAGCTAAGCTATCCTAAGCTAAGCTAAGCTAAGCTCTCCTAAGCTAAGCTATCCTAAGCTATCCTAAGCTAAGCTAAGCTATCCTAAGCTAAGCTAAGCTAAGCTATCCTAAGCTAAGCTAAGCTATCCTAAGCTAAGCTATCCTAAGCTAAGCTAAACTAAGCTAAGCTAAGCTATCCTAAGCTAAGCTAAGCTAAGCGATCCTAAGCTAAGCTAAGCTAAGCTATCCTAAGCTAAGCTAAGCTAAGCTATCCTAAGCTAAGCTAAGCTATCCTAAGCTAAGCTAAGCTAAGCTATCCTAAGCTAAGCTATCCTAAGCTAAGCTATCCTAAGCTAAGCTAAGCTAAGCTATCCTAAGCTAAGCTAAGCTAAGCTAAGCTAAGCTAAGCTATCCTAAGCTAAGCTAAGCTAAGCTATCCTAAGCTAAGCTAAGCTATCCTAAGCTAAGCTAAGCTAAGCTATCCTAAGCTAAGCTAAGCTAAGCTAAGCTAAGCTAAGCTATCCTAAGCTATCCTAAGCTAAGCTATCCTAAGCTAAGCTATCCTAAGCTATCCTAAGCTAAGCTATCCTAAGCTAAGCTAAGCTAAGCAAGCCTAAGCTAAGCTATCCTAAGCTAAGCTATCCTAAGCTATCCTAAGCTATCCTAAGCTAAGCTAAGCTAAGCTAAGCTATCCTAAGCTAAGCTAAGCTAAGCTATCCTAAGCTAAGCTAAGCTAAGCTATCCTAAGCTATCCTAAGCTAAGCTATCCTAAGCTATCCTAAGCTAAGCTATCCTAAGCTATCCTAAGCTAAGCTAACCTAAGCTAAGCTATCCTAAGCTAAGCTAAGCTAAGCTATCCTAAGCTAAGCTAAGCTAAGCTATCCTAAGCTAAGCTAAGCTAAGCTATCCTAAGCTAAGCTAAGCTATCCTAAGCTAAGCTATCCTAAGCTAAGCTATCCTAAGCTAAGCTATCCTAAGCTAAGCTAAGCTAAGCTATCCTAAGCTAAGCTAAGCTAAGCTAAGCTAAGCTAAGCTATCCTAAGCTAAGCTAAGCTAAGCTATCCTAAGCTAAGCTAAGCTATCCTAAGCTAAGCTAAGCTATCCTAAGCTAAGCTAAGCTAAGCTAAGCTAAGCTAAGCTATCCTAAGCTATCCTAAGCTAAGCTATCCTAAGCTAAGCTATCCTAAGCTATCCTAAGCTAAGCTATCCTAAGCTAAGCTAAGCTAAGCTATCCTAAGCTAAGCTATCCTAAGCTAAGCTATCCTAAGCTATCCTAAGCTATCCTAAGCTAAGCTAAGCTAAGCTAAGCTATCCTAAGCTAAGCTAAGCTAAGCTATCCTAAGCTAAGCTAAGCTAAGCTATCCTAAGCTATCCTAAGCTAAGCTATCCTAAGCTATCCTAAGCTAAGCTATCCTAAGCTATCCTAAGCTAAGCTAACCTAAGCTAAGCTATCCTAAGCTAAGCTAAGCTAAGCTATCCTAAGCTAAGCTAAGCTAAGCTATCCTAAGCTAAGCTAAGCTAAGCTATCCTAAGCTAAGCTAAGCTATCCTAAGCTAAGCTATCCTAAGCTAAGCTATCCTAAGCTAAGCTAAGCTAAGCTAAGCTAAGCTAAGCTAAGCTAAGCTATCCTAAGCTAAGCTAAGCTAAGCTATCCTAAGCTAAGCTAAGCTATCCTAAGCTAAGCTAAGCTATCCTAAGCTAAGCTAAGCTAAGCTAAGCTAAGCTAAGCTATCCTAAGCTATCCTAAGCTAAGCTATCCTAAGCTAAGCTATCCTAAGCTATCCTAAGCTAAGCTATCCTAAGCTAAGCTAAGCTAAGCTATCCTAAGCTAAGCTATCCTAAGCTAAGCTATCCTAAGCTATCCTAAGCTATCCTAAGCTAAGCTAAGCTAAGCTAAGCTATCCTAAGCTAAGCTAAGCTAAGCTATCCTAAGCTAAGCTAAGCTAAGCTATCCTAAGCTATCCTAAGCTAAGCTATCCTAAGCTATCCTAAGCTAAGCTATCCTAAGCTATCCTAAGCTAAGCTAACCTAAGCTAAGCTATCCTAAGCTATCCTAAGCTAAGCTAAGCTAAGCTATCCTAAGCTAAGCTAAGCTAAGCTATCCTAAGCTAAGCTAAGCTAAGCTATGCTAAGCTAAGCTAAGCTAAGCTTTCCTAAGCTATCCTAAGCTAAGCTATCCTAAGCTAAGCTATCCTAAGCTATCCTAAGCTAAGCTATCCTAAGCTATCCTAAGCTAAGCTATCCTAAGCTAAGCTATCCTAAACTAAGCTAAGCTATCCTAAGCTAAGCTAAGCTAAGCCATCCTAAGCTAAGCTAAGCTAGGCTATCCTAAGCTAAGCTAAGCTATCCTAAGCTAAGCTAAGCTAAGCTATCCTAAGCTAAGCTAAGCTAAGCTATCCTAAGCTATCCTAAGCTAAGCTAAGCTAAGCTATCCTAAGCTAAGCTAAGCTAAGCTATCCTAAGCTATCCTAAGCTAAGCTATCCTAAGCTATCCTAAGCTAAGCTATCCTAAGCTAAGCTAAGCTAAGCTATCCTAAGCTAAGCTAAGCTAAGCTATCCTAAGCTAAGCTATCCTAAGCTATCCTAAGCTAAGCTATCCTAAGCTAAGCTATCCTAAGCTAAGCTAAGCTATCCTAAGCTAAGCTAAGCTAAGCTATCCTAAGCTAAGCTAAGCTAAGCTATCCTAAGCTATCCTAAGCTAAGCTATCCTAAGCTATCCTAAGCTAAGCTATCCTAAGCTATCCTAAGCTAAGCTAAGCTATCCTAAGATAAGCTAAGCTATCCTAAGCTATCCTAAGCTAAGCTAAGCTAAGCTATCCTAAGCTAAGCTAAGCTAAGCTATCCTAAGCTAAGCTAAACTAAGCTATCCTAAGCAAAGCTAAGCTAAGCTAAGCTAAGCTATCCTAAGCTAAGCTAAGCTAAGCTATCCTAAGCTAAGCTAAGCTAAGCTATCCTAAGCTAAGCTAAGCTATCCTAAGCTAAGCTAAGCTAAGCTATCCTAAGCTAAGCTAAGCTAAGCTATCCTAAGCTATCCTAAGCTAAGCTATCCTAAGCTAAGCTAAGCTAAGCTATCCTAAGCTATCCTAAGCTAAGCTATCCTAAGCTAAGCTAAGCTAAGCTATCCTAAGCTAAGCTAAGCTATCCTAAGCTAAGCTAAGCTAAGCTATCCTAAGCTAAGCTATCCTAAGCTATGCTAAGCTAAGCTAAGCTAAGCTATCCTAAGCTAAGCTAAGCTAACCTATCCTAAGCTAAGCTAAGCTAAGCTATCCTAAGCTAAGCTAAGCTAAGCTAAGCTAAGCTAAGCTAAGCTATCCTAAGCTATCCTAAGCTATCCTAAGCTAAGCTATCCTAAGCTAAGCTCTCCTAAGGTAAGCTATCCTAAGCTATCCTAAGCTAAGCTAAGCTAAGCTATCCTAAGCTAAGCTAAGCTAAGCTATCCTAAGCTAAGTTAAGCTAAGCTATCCTAAGCTAAGCTAAGCTAAGCTCTCCTAAGCTAAGCTATCCTAAGCTATCCTAAGCTAAGCTAAGCTATCCTAAGCTAAGCTAAGCTAAGCTATCCTAAGCTAAGCTAAGCTATCCTAAGCTAAGCTATCCTAAGCTAAGCTAAACTAAGCTAAGCTAAGCTATCCTAAGCTAAGCTAAGCTAAGCGATCCTAAGCTAAGCTAAGCTAAGCTATCCTAAGCTAAGCTAAACTAAGCTATCCTAAGCTAAGCTAAGCTAAGCTATCCTAAGCTAAGTTAAGCTAAGCTATCCTAAGCTAAGCTAAGCTAAGCGATCCTAAGCTAAGCTAAGCTAAGCTATCCTAAGCTAAGCTAAGCTAAGCTATCCTAAGCTAAGCTAAGCTATCCTAAGCTAAGCTAAGCTAAGCTATCCTAAGCTAAGCTAAGCTAAGCTATCCTAAGCTAAGCTAAGCTATCCTAAGCTAAGCTAAGCTAAGCTATCCTAAGCTAAGCTATCCTAAGCTAAGCTAAGCTAAGCTAAGCTAAGCTAAGCTATCCTAAGCTAAGCTAAGCTAAGCTATCCTAAGCTAAGCTAAGCTAAGCTAAGCTAAGCTAAGCTATCCTAAGCTATCCTAAGCTAAGCTATCCTAAGCTAAGCTATCCTAAGCTATCCTAAGCTAAGCTATCCTAAGCTAAGCTAAGCTAAGCTATCCTAAGCTAAGCTATCCTAAGCTAAGCTATCCTAAGCTATCCTAAGCTATCCTAAGCTAAGCTAAGCTAAGCTATCCTAAGCTAAGCTAAGCTAAGCTATCCTAAGCTAAGCTAAGCTAAGCTAAGCTATCCTAAGCTAAGCTAAGCTAAGCTATCCTAAGCTAAGCTAAGCTAAGCTATCCTAAGCTATCCTAAGCTAAGCTATCCTAAGCTATCCTAAGCTAAGCTATCCTAAGCTATCCTAAGCTAAGCTAACCTAAGCTAAGCTATCCTAAGCTATCCTAAGCTAAGCTAAGCTAAGCTATCCTAAGCTAAGCTAAGCTAAGCTATCCTAAGCTAAGCTAAGCTAAGCTATCCTAAGCTAAGCTAAGCTAAGCTATGCTAAGCTAAGCTAAGCTAAGCTTTCCTAAGCTATCCTAAGCTAAGCTATCCTAAGCTAAGCTATCCTAAGCTATCCTAAGCTAAGCTATCCTAAGCTATCCTAAGCTAAGCTATCCTAAGCTAAGCTATCCTAAACTAAGCTAAGCTATCCTAAGCTAAGCTAAGCTAAGCCATCCTAAGCTAAGCTAAGCTAGGCTATCCTAAGCTAAGCTAAGCTATCCTAAGCTAAGCTAAGCTAAGCTATCCTAAGCTAAGCTAAGCTAAGCTATCCTAAGCTATCCTAAGCTAAGCTATCCTAAGCTAAGCTAAGCTAAGCTATCCTAAGCTAAGCTAAGCTAAGCTATCCTAAGCTATCCTAAGCTAAGCTATCCTAAGCTAAGCTAAGCTAAGCCATCCTAAGCTAAGCTAAGCTAGGCTATCCTAAGCTAAGCTAAGCTATCCTAAGCTAAGCTAAGCTAAGCTATCCTAAGCTAAGCTAAGCTAAGCTATCCTAAGCTATCCTAAGCTAAGCTATCCTAAGCTAAGCTAAGCTAAGCTATCCTAAGCTAAGCTAAGCTAAGCTATCCTAAGCTATCCTAAGCTAAGCTATCCTAAGCTATCCTAAGCTAAGCTATCCTAAGCTAAGCTATCCTAAGCTAAGCTAAGCTATCCTAAGCTAAGCTAAGCTATCCTAAGCTAAGCTAAGCTAAGCTATCCTAAGCTAAGCTATCCTAAGCTAAGCTAAGCTATCCTAAGCTAAGCTAAGCTAAGCTATCCTAAGCTAAGCTATCCTAAGCTAAGCTAAGCTATCCTAAGCTAAGCTAAGCTAAGCTATCCTAAGCTATCCTAAGCTAAGCTATCCTAAGCTATCCCAAGCTAAGCTATCCTAAGCTAACCTAAGCTAAGCTATCCTAAGCTATCCTAAGCTAAGCTAAGCTAAGCTATCCTAAGCTATCCTAAGCTAAGCTATCCTAAGCTATCCTAAGCTAAGCTATCCTAAGCTATCCTAAGCTAAGCTAAGCTATCCTAAGATAAGCTAAGCTATCCTAAGCTATCCTAAGCTAAGCTATCCTAAGCTAAGCTATCCTAAGCTATCCTAAGCTAAGCTCTCCTAAGGTAAGCTATCCTAAGCTATCCTAAGCTAAGCTATCCTAAGCTATCCTAAGCTAAGCTAAGCTATCCTAAGCTAAGCTAAGCTAAGCTATCCTAAGCTAAGCTAAGCTAAGCTATGCTAAGCTAAGCTAAGCTAAGCTATCCTAAGCTAAGCTAAGCTAAGCTATCCTAAGCTAAGCTAAGCTAAGCTATCGTAAGCTAAGCTAAGCTAAGCTATCCTAAGCTAAGCTAAGCTATCCTAAGCTAAGCTAAGCTAAGCTATCCTAAGCTAAGCTAAGCTAAGCTATCCTAAGCTAAGCTAAGCTAAGCTAAGCTAAGCTATCCTAAGCTATCCTAAGCTAAGCTAAGCTAAGCTATCCTAAGCTAAGCTAAGCTAAGCTATCCTAAGCTAAGCTAAGCTATCCTAAGCTAAGCTAAGCTAAGCTAAGCTATCCTAAGCTAAGCTAAGCTAAGCTATCCTAAGCTATCCTAAGCTAAGCTATCCTAAGCTAAGCTATCCTAAGCTAAGCTAAGCTAAGCTATCCTAAGCTAAGCTAAGCTAAGCTATCCTAAGCTAAGCTAAGCTAAGCTATCCTAAGCTAAGCTAAGCTATCCTTAGCTAAGCTAAGCTAAGCTATCCTAAACTAAGCTAAGCTAAGCTATCCTAAGCTATCCTAAGCTAAGCTATCCTAAGCTAAGCTATCCTAAGCTAACCTAAGCTAAGCTAAGCTAAGCTATCCTAAGCTAAGCTATCCTAAGCTAACCTAAGCTAAGCTAAGCTATCCTAAGCTAAGCTATCCTAAGCTAAGCTATCCTAAGCTATCCTAAGCTATCCTAAGCTAAGCTATCCTAAGCTAAGCTAAGCTAAGCTACGCTATCCTAAGCTAAGCTAAGCTAAGCTATCCTAAGCTAAGCTATCCTAAGCTAAGCTATCCTAAGCTAAGCTATCCTAAGCTAAGCTATCCTAAGCTAAGCTATCCTAAGCTATCCTAAGCTAAGCTATCCTAAGCTAAGCTATCCTAAGCTATCCTAAGCTAAGCTATCCTAAGCTATCCTAAGCTAAGCTGTCCTAAGCTATCCTAAGCTAAGCTATCCTAAGCTAAGCTATCCTAAGCTATCCTAAGCTAAGCTATCCTAAGCTAAGCTATCCTAAGCTAAGCTAAGCTAAGCTATCCTAAGCCAAGCTAAGCTAAGCCATCCTAAACTAAGCTAAGCTATCCTAAGCTAAGCTAAGCTAAGCTATCCTAAGCTATCCTAAGCTAAGCTATCCTAAGCTATCCTAAGCTAAGCTATCCTAAGCTAAGCTATCCTAAGCTATCCTAAGCTAAGCTATCCTAAGCTATCCTAAGCTAAGCTATCCTAAGCTATCCTAAGCTAAGCTAAGCTAAGCTATCCTAAGCTAAGCTAAGCTAAGCTATCCTAAGCTAAGCTAAGCTATCCTAAGCTAAGCTAAGCTAAGCTATCCTAAGCTATCCTAAGCTAAGCTATCCTAAGCTAAGCTATCCTAAGCTATCCTAAGCTAAGCTATCCTAAGCTAAGCTATCCTAAGCTATCCTAAGCTAAGCTATCCTAAGCTATCCTAAGCTAAGCTATCCTAAGCTAAGCTATCCTAAGCTATTCTAAGCTAAGCTATCCTAAGCTATCCTAAGCTAAGCTAAGCTAAGCTATCCTAAGCTAAGCTAAGCTAAGCTATCCTAAGCTAAGCTAAGCTAAGCTATCCTAAGCTATCCTAAGCTAAGCTATCCTAAGCTAAGCTATCCTAAGCTATCCTAAGCTAAGCTATCCTAAGCTAAGCTAAGCTATCCTAAGCTAAGCTAAGCTAAGCTAAGCTAAGCTAAGCTATCCTAAGCTAAGCTAAGCTAAGCTATCCTAAGCTAAGCTAAGCTAAGCTATCCTAAGCTAAGCTAAGCTAAGCTATCCTAAGCTAAGCTAAGCTAAGCTATCCTAAGCTAAGCTAAGCTAAGCTCTCCTAAGCTAAGCTATCCTAAGCTATCCTAAGCTAAGCTAAGCTATCCTAAGCTAACCTAAGCTAAGCTATCCTAAGCTAAGCTAAGCTATCCTAAGCTAAGCTAAGCTAAGCTATCCTAAGCTAAGCTAAGCTAAGCTATCCTAAGCTAAGCTAAGCTAAGCTATCCTAAGCTAAGCTAAGCTAAGCTATCCTAAGCTAAGCTAAGCTAAGCTATCCTAAGCTATCCTAAGCTAAGCTATCCTAAGCTAAGCTAAGCTAAGCTATCCTAAGCTAAGCTAAGCTATCCTAAGCTAAGCTAAGCTATCCTAAGCTAAGCTAAGCTAAGCTATCCTAAGCTAAGCTAAGCTAAGCTATCCTAAGCTAAGCTAAGCTTTCCTAAGCTATACTAAGCTAAGCTATCCTAAGCTAAGCTATCCTAAGCTATCCTAAGCTAAGCTATCCTAAGCTATCCTAAGCTAAGCTATCCTATGCTATCCTAAGCTAAGCTATCCTAAGCTAAGCTATCCTAAGATAAGCTATGCTAAGCTATCCTAAGCTAAGCTATCCTAAGCTATCCTAAGCTAAGCTATCCTAAGCTATCCTAAGCTAAGCTAAGCTAAGCTAAGCTATCCTAAACTAAGCTAAGCTATCCTAAGCTAAGCTAAGCTAAGCTATCCTAAGCTAAGCTAAGCTAAGCCATCCTAAGCTAAGCTAAGCTAGGCTATCCTAAGCTAAGCTAAGCTAAGCTACCCTAAGCCAAGCTAAGCTAAGCTATCCTAAGCTAACCTAAGCTAAGCTATCCTAAGCTAAGCTAAGATAAGCTATCCTAAGCTAAGCTAAGCTAAGCTATCCTGAGCTAAGCTAAGCTAAGCTATCCTAAGCTAAGCTAAGCTATCCTAAGCTAAGCTAAGCTAAGCTATCCTAAGCTAAGCTAAGCTAAGCTATCCTAAGCTAAGCTAAGCTAAGCTATCCTAAGCTAAGCTAAGCTAAGCTATCCTAAGCTAAGCTAAGCTAAGCTATCCTAAGCTAAGCTAAGCTATCCTAAGCTAAGCTAAGCTATCCTAAGCTAAGCTAAGCTAAGCTATCCTAAGCTAAGCTAAGCTAAGCTATCCTAAGCTATCCTAAGCTAAGCTATCCTAAGCTAAGCTAAGCTAAGCTATCCTAAGCTAAGCTATCCTAAGATATCCTAAGCTAAGCTATCCTAAGCTACCTAAGCTAAGCTATCCTAAGCTAAGCTATCCTAAGCTAAGCTATCCTAAGCTAAGCTAAGCTAAGCTATCCTAAGCTAAGCTAAGCTAAGCTATCCTAAGCTAAGATAAGCTAAGCTATCCTAAGCTAAGCTAAGCTAAGCTATCCTAAGCTAAGCTAAGCTAAGCTATCCTAAGCTAAGCTAAGCTATCCTAAGCTATCCTAAGCTAAGCTATCCTAAGCTAAGCTAAGCTAAGCTATCCTAAGCTAAGCTAAGCTAAGCCCTCCTAAGCTAAGCTAAGCTATCCTAAGCTATCCTAAGCTATCCTAAGCTAAGCTAAGCTAAGCTATCCTAAGCTATCCTAAAGTAAGCTATCCTAAGCTAAGCTATCCTAAGCTATCCCAAGCTAAGCTATCCTAAGCTAAGCTAAGCTAAGCTATCCTAAGCTATCCTAAGCTAAGCTACCCTAAGCTAAGCTATCCTAAGCTATCCTAAGCTAAGCTAAGCTAAGCTATCCTAAGCTAAGCTAAGCTAAGCTATCCTAAGCTATCCTAAGCTAAGCTACCCTAAGCTAAGCTATCCTAAGCTATCCTAAGCTAAGCTAAGCTAAGCTATCCTAAGCTAAGCTAAGCTATCCTAAGCTAAGCTAAGCTATCCTAAGCTAAGCTAAGCTATCCTAAGCTATCCTAAGCTAAGCTATCCTAAGCTAAGCTATCCTAAGCTAAGCTATCCTAAGCTATCCTAAGGTAAGCTATCCTAAGCTATCCTAAGCTAAGCTAAGCTATCCTAAGCTAAGCTAAGCTAAGCTATCCTAAGCTAAGCTAAGCTAAGCTATCCTAAGCTAAGCTAAGCTAAGCTATGCTAAGCTAAGCTAAGCTATCCTAAGCTAAGCTAAGCTATCCTAAGCTAAGCTAAGCTAAGCTATCCTAAGCTAAGCTAAGCTAAGCTATCCTAAGCTAAGCTAAGCTAAGCTATCCTAAGCTAAGCTAAGCTAAGCTATCCTAAGCTAAGCTAAGCTAAGCTATCCTAAGTTAAGCTAAGCTATCCTAAGCTAAGCTAAACTAAGCTAAGCTAAGCTAAGCTAAGCTATCCTAAGCTAAGCTAAGCTAAGCTAAGCTAAGCTATCCTAAGCTAAGCTAAGCTAAGCTATCCTAAGCTAAGCTAAGCTAAGCTATCCTAAGCTAAGCTAAGCTAAGCTATCCTAAGCTAAGCTAAACTAAGCTAAGCTAAGCTAAGCTAAGCTATCCTAAGCTAAGCTAAGCTAAGCTAAGCTAAGCTATCCTAAGCTAAGCTAAGCTAAGCTATCCTAAGCTAAGCTAAGCTAAGCTATCCTAAGCTAAGCTAAGCTAAGCTATCCTAAGCTAAGCTAAGCTATCCTAAGCTAAGCTAAGCTAAGCTATCCTAAGCTAAGCTAAGCTATCCTAAGCTAAGCTAAGCTATCCTAAGCTAAGCTAAGCTAAGCTATCCTAAGCTAAGCTAAGCTAAGCTATCCTAAGCTAAGCTAAGCTAAGCTATCCTAAGCTAAGCTAAGCTATCCTAAGCTAAGCTAAGCTATCATAAGCTAAGCTAAGCTAAGCTATCCTAAGCTAAGCTAAGCTAAGCTATCCTAAGCTAAGCTAAGCTATCCTAAGCTAAGCTAAGCTAAGCTATCCTAAGCTAAGCTAAGCTAAGCTATCCTAAGCTATCCTAAGCTAAGCTATCCTAAGCTAAGCTAAGCTAAGCTATCCTAAGCTAAGCTAAGCTATCCTAAGCTAAGATAAGCTAAGCTATCCTAAGCTAAGCTAAGCTAAGCTATCCTAAGCTAAGCTAAGCTATCCTAAGCTATCCTAAGCTATCCTAAGCTAAGCTAACCTAAGCTATCCTAAGCTATCCTAAGCTAAGCTAAGCTATCCTAAGCTATCCTAAGCTAAGCTATCCTAAGCTATCCTAAGCTAAGCTATCCTAAGCTAAGCTATCCTAAGCTAATCTATCCAAAGCTATCCTAAGCTAAGCTATCCTAAGCTATCCTAAGCTAAGCTAAGCTAAGCTAAGCTAAGCTAAGCTAAGCTATCCTAAGCTAAGCTATCCTAAGCTAAGCTATCCTAAGCTATCCTAAGCTAAGCTATCCTAAGCTATCCTAAGCTAAGCTATCCTAAGCTAAGCTATCCTAAGCTATCCTAAGCTAAGCTATCCTAAGCTATCCTAAGCTAAGCTATCCTAAGCTAAGCTATCCTAAGCTATCCTAAGCTAAGCTATCCTAAGCTATCCTAAGCTAAGCTATCCTAAGCTATCCTAAGCTAAGCTATCCTAAGCTAAGCTAAGCTAAGCTATCCTAAGCCAAGCTAAGCTAAGCTATCCTAAGCCAAGCTAAGCTAAGCTATCCTAAACTAAGATAAGCTATCCTAAGCTAAGCTAAGCTATCCTAAGCTAAGCTAAGCTAAGCTATCCTAAGCTAAGCTAAGCTAAGCTATCCTAAGCCAAGCTAAGCTAAGCTATCCTAAGCTAAGCTAAGCTATCCTAAGCTAAGCTAAGCTAAGCTATCCTAAGCTAAGCTAAGCTAAGCTATCCTAAGCTAAGCTAAGCTAAGCTATCCTAAGCTAAGCTAAGCTAAGCTATCCTAAGCTAAGCTAAGCTATCCTAAGCTAAGCTAAGCTATCCTAAGCTATGCTAAGCTATCCTAAGCTAAGCTAAGCTAAGCTATCCTAAGCTATCCTAAGCTAAGCTATCCTAAGCTAAGCTAAGCTAAGCTATCCTAAGCTAAGCTAAGCTATCCTAAGCTAAGCTAAGATAAGCTACCTAAGCTAAGCTATCCTAAGCTATCCTAAGCTAAGCTATCCTAAGCTATCCTAAGCTAAGCTATCCTAAGCTAAGATATCCTAAGCTAAGCTAAGCTAAGCTATCCTAAGCTAAGCTAAGCTATCCTAAGCTAAGCTAAGATAAGCTACCTAAGCTAAGCTATCCTAAGCTATCCTAAGCTAAGCTATCCTAAGCTATCCTAAGCTAAGCTATCCTAAGCTATCCTAAGCTAAGCTATCCTAAGCTATCCTAAGCTAAGCTAAGCTAACCTAAGCTAAGCTATCCTAAGCTAAGCTATCCTAAGCTAAGCTATCCTAAGCTAAGCTAAGCTAAGCTATCCTAAGCTAAGCTAAGCTAAGCTATCCTAAGCTAAGCTAAGCTAAGCTATCCTAAGCTAAGCTAAGCTAAGCTAAGCTATCCTAAGCTAAGCTAAGCTAAGCTATCCTAAGCTAAGCTAAGCTATCCTAAGCTAAGCTAAGCTAAGCTATCCTAAGCTAAGCTAAGCTAAGCTATCCTAAGCTAAGCTAAGCTAAGCTATCCTAAGCTATCCTAAGCTATCCTAAGCTATCCCAAGCTAAGCTATCCTAAGCTAAGCTAAGCTAAGCTATTCTAAGCTAAGCTATCCCAAGCTAAGCTATCCTAAGCTATCCTAAGCTAAGCTAAGCTAAGCTATCCTAAGCTAAGCTAAGCTAAGCTATCCAAAGCTAAGCTAAGCTAAGCTATCCTAAGCTAAGCTAAGCTATCCTAAGCTATCCTAAGCTAAGCTATCCTAAGCTAAGCTATCCTAAGCTAAGCTATCCTAAGCTATCCTAAGCTAAGCTAAGCTATCCTAAGCTAAGCTAAGCTATCCTAAGCTATCCTAAGCTAAGCTATCCTAAGCTAAGCTCTCCTAAGGTAAGCTATCCTAAGCTATCCTAAGCTATCCTAAGCTAAGCTAAGCTAAGCTATCCTATCCTAAGCTAAGCTAAGCTAAGCTATGCTAAGCTAAGCTAAGCTATCCTAAGCTAAGCTAAGCTAAGCTATCCTAAGCTAAGCTAAGCTATCCTAAGCTAAGCTAAGCTAAGCTATCCTAAGCTAAGCTAAGCTATCCTAAGCTAAGCTAAGCTAAGCTATCCTAAGCTAAGCTAAGCTATCCTAAGCTAAGCTAAGCTAAGCTATCCTAAGCTAAGCTAAGCTATCCTAAGCTAAGCTAAGCTAAGCTATCCTAAGCTAAGCTAAGCTAAGCTATCCTAAGCTAAGCTAAGCTAAGCTATCCTAAGCTAAGCTAAGCTATCCTAAGCTAAGCTAAGCTAAGCTATCCTAAGCTAAGCTAAGCTAAGCTATCCTAAGCTAAGCTAAGCTAAGCTATCCTAAGCTAAGCTAAGCTAAGCTATCCTAAGCTAAGCTAAGCTAAGCTATCCTAAGCTAAGCTAAGCTAAGCTATCCTAAGCCAAGCTAAGCTAAGCTATCCTAAGCTAAGCTAAGCTAAGCTATCCTAAGCTATCCTAAGCTATCCTAAGCTAAGCTAAGCTAAGCTATCCTAAGCTAAGCTAAGCTATCCTAAGCTAAGCTAAGCTAAGCTATCCTAAGCTAAGCTAAGCTATCCTAAGCTAAGCTAAGCTAAGCTATCCTAAGCTAAGCTAAGCTATCCTAAGCTATCCTAAGCTAAGCTATCCTAAGCTATTCTAAGCTAAGCTAAGCTATCCTAAGCTAAGCTAAGCTAAGCTATCCTAAGCTAAGCTAAGCTAAGCTATCCTAAGCTAAGCTAAGCTAAGCTATCCTAAGCTAAGCTAAGCTATCCTTAGCTAAGCTAAGCTAAGCTATCCTAAGCTATCCTAAGCTAAGCTATCCTAAGCTAAGCTATCGTAAGCTATCCTAAGCTAAGCTAACCTAAGCTAAGCTAAGCTAAGCTATCCTAAGCTAAGCTATCCTAAGCTAAGCTATCCTAAGCTAAGCTATCCTAAGCTATCCTAAGCTATCCTAAGCTATCCTAAGCTAAGCTAAGCTAAGCTATCCTAAGCTAAGCTAAGCTAAGCTAAGCTAAGCTATCCTATGCTAAGCTAAGCTATCCTAAGCTATCCTAAGCTAAGCTATCCTAAGCTAAGATATCCTAAGCTATCCTAAGCTAAGCTATCCTAAGCTATCCTAAGCTAAGCTATCCTAAGCTAAGCTATCCTAAGCTAAGCTATCCAAAGCTATCCTAAGCTAAGCTATCCTAAGCTATCCTAAGCTAAGCTAGGCTAAGCTATCCTAAGCTAAGCTAAGCTAAGCTATCCTAAGCTAAGCTATCCTAAGCTAAGCTATCCTAAGCTATCCTAAGCTAAGCTATCCTAAGCTATCCTAAGCTAAGCTATCCTAAGCTATCCTAAGCTAAGCTATCCTAAGCTAAGCTATCCTAAGCTAAGCTATCCTAAGCTATCCAAAGCTAAGCTATCCTAAGCTAAGCTAAGCTAAGCTATCCTAAGCCAAGCTAAGCTAAGCTATCCTAAGCTAAGCTAAGCTAAGCTATCCTAAAGTAAGCTAAGCTATCCTAAGCTAAGCTAAGCTAAGCTATCCTAAGCTAATCTAAGCTAAGCTATCCTAAGCTAAGCCAAGCTAAGCTATCCGAAGCTAAGCTAAGCTAAGCTATCCTAAGCCAAGCTAAGCTAAGCTATCCTAAGCTGAGCTAAGCTAAGCTCTCCTAAGCTAAGCTAAGCTATCCTAAGCTAAGCTAAGCTAAGCTATCCTAAGCTAAGCTAAGCTATCCTAAGCTAAGCTAAGCTAAGCTATCCTAAGCTAAGCTAAGCTAAGCTATCCTAAGCTAAGTTAAGCTAAGCTATCCTAAGCTAAGCTAAGCTAAGCTATCCTAAGCTAAGCTAAGCTAAGCTATCCTAAGCTAAGCTATCCTAAGCTATCCTAAGCTAAGCTAAGCTATCCTAAGCTAAGCTAAGCTATCCTAAGCTATGCTAAGCTATCCTAAGCTAAGCTAAGCTAAGCTATCCTAAGCTATCCTAAGCTAAGCTATCCTAAGCTAAGCTATCCTAAGCTATCCTAAGCTAAGCTATCCTAAGCTATCCTAAGCTAAGCTATCCTAAGCTAAGCTATCCTAAGCTAAGCTATCCTAAGCTAAGCTATCCTAAGCTAAGCTATCCTAAGCTATCCTAAGCTAAGCTATCCTAAGCTATCCTAAGCTAAGCTATCCTAAGCTAAGCTATCCTAAGCTAAGCTATCCTAAGCTAAGCTAAGCTAAGCTATCCTAAGCTAACCTAAGATATCCTAAGCTAAGCTAAGCTAAGCTATCCTAAGCTAAGCTAAGCTAAGCTATCCTAAGCTAAGCTAAGCTATCCTAAGCTAAGCTAAGCTAAGCTATCCTAAGCTAAGCTATCCTAAGCTATCCTAAGCTAAGCTCTCCTAAGCTAAGCTATCCTAAGCTATCCCAAGCTAAGCTATCCTAAGCTAAGCTAAGCTAAGCTATCCTAAGCTATGCTATCCTAAGCTAAGCTATCCTAAGCTATCCTAAGCTAAGCTATCCTAAGCTATCCTAAGCTAAGCTATCCTAAGCTATCCTAAGCTAAGCTAAGCTAAGCTATCCTAAGCTAAGCTAAGCTAAGCTATCCAAAGCTAAGCTAAGCTAAGCTATCCTAAGCTATCCTAAGCTAAGCTATCCTAAGCTAAGCTATCCTAAGCTATCCTAAGCTAAGCTATCCTAAGCTATCCTAAGCTAAGCTATCCTAAGCTAAGCTATCCTAAGATAAGCTATCCTAAGCTATCCTAAGCTAAGCTATCCTAAGCTATCCTAAGCTAAGCTAAGCTAAGCTATCCTAAGCCAAGCTAAGCTAAGCTATCCTAAGCTAAGCTAAGCTATCCTAAGCTAAGCTAAGCTAAGCTATCCTAAGCTAAGCTAAGCTAAGCTATCCTAAGCTATCCTAAGCTAAGCTATCCTAAGCTAAGCTATCCTAAGCTAAGCTATCCTAAGCTATCCCAAGCTAAGCTATCCTAAGCTAAGCTAAGCTATCCTAAGCTAAGCTATCCTAAGCTAAGCTATCCTAAGCTATCCTAAGCTAAGCTATCCTAAGCTATCCTAAGCTAAGCTAAGCTAAGCTATCCTAAGCCAAGCTAAGCTAAGCTCTCCTAAGCTAAGCTAAGCTATCCTAAGCTAAGCTAAGCTAAGCTATCCTAAGCTAAGCTAAGCTATCCTAAGCTAAGCTATCCTAAGCTAAGCTAAGCTATCCTAAGCTAAGCTAAGCTAAGCTATCCTAAGCTAAGCTAAGCTAAGCTATCCTAAGCTAAGCTAAGCTAAGCTATCCTAAGCTAAGCTAAGCTAAGCTATCCTAAGCTAAGCTAAGCTAAGCTATCCTAAGCTAAGCTATCCTAAGCTATCCTAAGCTAAGCTAAGCTATCCTAAGCTAAGCTAAGCTATCCTAAGCTATGCTAAGCTATCCTAAGCTAAGCTAAGCTAAGCTATCCTAAGCTATCCTAAGCTAAGCTATCCTAAGCTAAGCTAAGCTAAGCTATCCTAAGCTAAGCTAAGCTATCCTAAGCTAAGCTAAGCTATCCTAAGCTAAGCTATCCTAAGCTATCCTAAGCTAAGCTATCCTAAGCTATCCTAAGCTAAGCTATCCTAAGCTAAGCTATCCTAAGCTAAGCTATCCTAAGCTAAGCTAAGCTAAGCTATCCTAAGCTAACCTAAGATATCCTAAGCTAAGCTAAGCTAAGCTATCCTAAGCTAAGCTAAGCTAAGCTACCTAAGCTAAGCTAAGCTAAGCTATCCTAAGCTAAGCTAAGCTAAGCTATCCTAAGCTAAGCTAAGCTATCCTAAGCTAAGCTAAGCTAAGCTATCCTAAGCTAAGCTATCCTAAGCTATCCTAAGCTATCCTAAGCTAAGCTATCCTAAGCTAAGCTATCCTAAGCTAAGCTATCCTAAGCTATCCCAAGCTAAGCTATCCTAAGCTAAGCTAAGCTAAGCTATCCTAAGCTATGCTATCCTAAGCTAAGCTATCCTAAGCTATCCTAAGCTAAGCTATCCTAAGCTATCCTAAGCTAAGCTATCCTAAGCTATCCTAAGCTATCCTAAGCTAAGCTAAGCTAAGCTATCCAAAGCTAAGCTAAGCTAAGCTATCCTAAGCTATCCTAAGCTAAGCTATCCTAAGCTAAGCTATCCTAAGCTATCCTAAGCTAAGCTATCCTAAGCTATCCTAAGCTAAGCTATCCTAAGCTAAGCTATCCTAAGATAAGCTATCCTAAGCTATCCTAAGCTAAGCTATCCTAAGCTATCCTAAGCTAAGCTAAGCTAAGCTATCCTAAGCCAAGCTAAGCTAAGCTATCCTAAGCTAAGCTAAGCTATCCTAAGCTAAGCTATCCTAAGCTATCCTAAGCTAAGCTATCCTAAGCTAAGCTATCCTAAGCTATCCCAAGCTAAGCTATCCTAAGCTAAGCTAAGCTAAGCTATCCTAAGCTAAGCTATCCTAAGCTAAGCTATCCTAAGCTATCCTAAGCTAAGCTATCCTAAGCTATCCTAAGCTAAGCTAAGCTAAGCTATCCTAAGCTAAGCTAAGCTAAGCTTTCCAAAGCTAAGCTAAGCTAAGCTATCCAAAGCTAAGCTAAGCTAAGCTATCCAAAGCTAAGCTAAGCTAAGCTATCCAAAGCTAAGCTAAGCTAAGCTATCCTAAGCTATCCTAAGCTAAGCTATCCTAAGCTAAGCTATCCTAAGCTATCCTAAGCTAAGCTATCCTAAGCTATCCTAAGCTAAGCTATCCTAAGATAAGCTATCCTAAGCTATCCTAAGCTAAGCTATCCTAAGCTATCCTAAGCTAAGCTAAGCTAAGCTATCCTAAGCCAAGCTAAGCTAAGCTATCCTAAGCTAAGCTAAGCTAAGCTATCCTAAGCTAAGCTAAGCTAAGCTAAGCTAAGCTAAGCTATCCTAAGCTAAGCTAAGCTAAGCTATCCTAAGCTAAGCTAAGCTAAGCTAAGCTATCCTAAGCTAAGCTAAGCTAAGCTATCCTAAGCTAAGCTAAGCTAAGCTATCCTAAGCTAAGCTAAGCTAAGCTATCCTAAGCTAAGCTATCCTAAGCTAAGCTAAGCTAAGCTAAGTTATCCTAAGCTAAGCTAAGCTAAGCTATCCTAAGCTAAGCTAAGCTAAGCTATCCTAAGCTAAGCTAAGTTAAGCTATCCTAAGCTAAGCTAAGCTAAGCTATCCTAAGCTAAGCTAAGCTAAGCTATCCTAAGCTAAGCTAAGCTAAGCTATCCTAAGCTAAGCTAAGCTATCCTAAGCTAAGCTAATCTAAGCTATCCTAAGCTAAGCTAAGCTAAGCTATCCTAAGCTAAGCTAAGCTAAGCTATCCTAAGCTAAGCTATCCTAAGCTAACCTAAGCTAAGCTATCCTAAGCAAAGCTAAGCTAAGCTATCCTAAGCTAAGCTAAGCTAAGCTATCCTAAGCTAAGCTAAGCTATCCTAAGCTAAGCTAAGCTATCCTAAGCTAAGCTAAGCTATCCTAAGCTAAGCTAAGCTAAGCTATCCTAAGCTAAGCTAAGCTAAGCTATCATAAGCTAAGCTAAGCTAAGCTATCCTAACCTAAGCTAAGCTAAGCTATCCTAAGCAAAGCTAAGCTAAGCTATCCTAAGCTAAGCTAAGCTATCCTAAGCTAAGCTAAGCTATCCTAAGCTAAGCTAAACTAAGCTATCCTAAGCTAAGCTAAGCTATCCTAAGCTATCCTAAGCTAAGCTATCCTAAGCTAAGCTATCCTAAGCTATCCTAAGCTAAGCTATCCTAAGCTAAGCTATCCTAAGCTATCCTAAGCTAAGCTATCCTAAGCTATCCTAAGCTAAGCTATCCTAAGCTAAGCTATCCTAAGCTAAGCTAAGCTAAGCTATCCTAAGCTAAGCTAAGCTAAGCTATCCTAAGCTAAGCTAAGCTAAGCTATCCTAAGCTAAGCTATCCTAAGCTAAGCTATCCTAAGCTATCCTAAGCTAAGCTATCCTAAGCTATCCTAAGCTAAGCTATCCTAAGCTACCTAAGCTAAGCTATCCTAAGCTATCCTAAGCTAAGCTATCCTAAGCTATCCTAAGCTAAGCTAAGCTAAGCTATCCTAAGCTAAGCTAAGCTAAGCTATCCAAAGCTAAGCTAAGCTAAGCTATCCTAAGCTATCCTAAGCTAAGCTATCCTAAGCTAAGCTATCCTAAGCTATCCTAAGCTAAGCTATGCTAAGCTATCCTAAGCTAAGCTATCCTAAGATAAGCTATCCTAAGCTATCCTAAGCTAAGCTAAGCTAAGCTATCCTAAGCCAATCTAAGCTAAGCTATCCTAAGCTAAGCTAAGCTAAGCTATCCTAAGCTAAGCTAAGCTAAGCTATCCTAAGCTAAGCTAAGCTAAGCTAAGCTAAGCTATCCTAAGCTAAGCTAAGCTAAGCTATCCTAAGCTAAGCTAAGCTAAGCTAAGCTATCCTAAGCTAAGCTAAGCTAAGCTATCCTAAGCTAAGCTAAGCTAAGCTATCCTAAGCTAAGCTAAGCTAAGCTATCCTAAGCTAAGCTAAGCTAAGCTAAGTTATCCTAAGCTAAGCTAAGCTAAGCTATCCTAAGCTAAGCTAAGCTAAGCTATCCTAAGCTAAGCTAAGCTAAGCTATCCTAAGCTAAGCTAAGCTAAGCTATCCTAAGCTAAGCTAAGCTAAGCTATCCTAAGCTAAGCTAAGCTAAGCTATCCTAAGCTAAGCTAAGCTAAGCTATCCTAAGCTAAGCTAAGCTAAGCTATCCTAAGCTAAGCTAAGCTATCCTAAGCTAAGCTAATCTAAGCTATCCTAAGCTAAGCTAAGCTAAGCTATCCTAAGCTAAGCTAAGCTAAGCTATCCTAAGCTAAGCTAAGCTAAGCTATCCTAAGCTAACCTAAGCTAAGCTATCCTAAGCTAAGCTAAGCTAAGCTATCCTAAGCAAAGCTAAGCTAAGCTATCCTAAGCTAAGCTAAGCTAAGCTATCCTAAGCTAAGCTAAGCTATCCTAAGCTAAGCTAAGCTATCCTAAGCTAAGCTAAGCTACCCTAAGCTAAGCTAAGCTAAGCTATCCTAAGCTAAGCTAAGCTAAGCTATCCTAAGCTAAGCTAAGCTAAGCTATCCTAAGCTAAGCTAAGCTAAGCTATCCTAAGCAAAGCTAAGCTAAGCTATCCTAAGCTAAGCTAAGCTATCCTAAGCTAAGCTAAGCTATCCTAAGCTAAGCTAAACTAAGCTATCCTAAGCTAAGCTAAGCTATCCTAAGCTATCCTAAGCTAAGCTATCCTAAGCTAAGCTATCTTAAGCTATCCTAAGCTAAGCTATCCTAAGCTATCCTAAGCTAAGCTATCCTAAGCTAAGCTATCCTAAGCTAAGCTATCCTAAGCTATCCTAAGCTAAGCTATCCTAAGCTAAGCTATCCTAAGCTAAGCTAAGCTAAGCTATCCTAAGCTAAGCTAAGCTAAGCTATCCTAAGCTAAGCTAAGCTAAGCTATCCTAAGCTAAGCTATCCTAAGCTAAGCTATCCTAAGCTATCCTAAGCTAAGCTATCCTAAGCTATCCTAAGCTAAGCTATCCTAAGCTATCCTAAGCTAAGCTAAGCTAAGCTATCCTAAGCTAAGCTAAGCTAAGCTATCCTAAGCTAAGCTAAGCTAAGCTATCCTAAGCTAAGCTAAGCTAAGTTATCCTAAGCTAAGCTAAGCTAAGCTATCCTAAGCTAATCTAAGCTAAGCTATCCTAAGCTAAGCTAAGCTAAGCTAAGCTATCCTAAGCTAAGCTAAGCTAAGCTATCCTAAGCTAAGCTAAGCTAAGCTATCCTAAGCTAAGCTAAGCTAAGCTATCCTAAGTTAAGCTAAGCTAAGCTATCCTAAGCTAAGCTAAGCTAAGCTATCCTAAGCTAAGCTAAGCTAAGCTATCCTAAGCTAAGCTAAGCTAAGCTAACCTAAGCTAAGCTAAGCTAAGCTATCCTAAGCTAAGCTATCCTAAGCTAAGCTATCCTAAGCTAAGCTAAGCTAAGCTATCCTAAGCTAAGCTATCCTAAGCTATCCTAAGCTAAGCTATCCTAAGCTAAGCTATCCTAAGCTATCCTAAGCTAAGCTATCCTAAGCTAAGCTATCCTAAGCTAAGCTAAGCTAAGCTATCCTAAGCTAAGCTAAGCTAAGCTATCCTAAGCTAAGCTAAGCTAAGCTATCCTAAGCTAAGCTAAGCTAAGCTATCCTAAGCTAAGCTAAGCTAAGCTATCCTAAGCTATCCTAAGCTAAGCTATCCTAAGCTAAGCTATCCTAAGCTATCCTAAGCTAAGCTATCCTAAGCTATCCTAAGCTAAGCTATCCTAAGCTATCCTAAGCTAAGCTATCCTAAGCTATCCTAAGCTAAGCTAAGCTAAGCTATCCTAAGCTAAGCTAAGCTAAGCTATCCTAAGCTAAGCTAAGCTAAGCTATCCTAAGCTAATCTAAGCTAAGCTATCCTAAGCTATCCTAAGCTAAGCTATCCTAAGCTATCCTAAGCTAAGCTAAGCTAAGCTATCCTAAGCTAAGCTAAGCTAAGTTATCCTAAGCTAAGCTAAGCTAAGCTATCCTAAGCTAATCTAAGCTAAGCTATCCTAAGCTAAGCTAAGCTAAGCTAAGCTATCCTAAGCTAAGCTAAGCTAAGCTATCCTAAGCTAAGCTAAGCTAAGCTATCCTAAGCTAAGCTAAGCTAAGCTATCCTAAGTTAAGCTAAGCTAAGCTATCCTAAGCTAAGCTAAGCTAAGCTATCCTAAGCTAAGCTAAGCTAAGCTATCCTAAGCTAAGCTAAGCTAAGCTATCCTAAGCTAAGCTAAGCTAAGCTATCCTAAGCTAAGCTATCCTAAGCTATCCTAAGCTAAGCTAAGCTATCCTAAGCTAAGCTAAGCTATCCTAAGCTATGCTAAGCTATCCTAAGCTAAGCTAAGCTAAGCTATCCTAAGCTATCCTAAGCTAAGCTATCCTAAGCTAAGCTAAGCTAAGCTATCCTAAGCTAAGCTAAGCTATCCTAAGCTAAGCTAAGCTATCCTAAGCTAAGCTATCCTAAGCTATCCTAAGCTAAGCTATCCTAAGCTATCCTAAGCTAAGCTATCCTAAGCTAAGCTATCCTAAGCTAAGCTATCCTAAGCTAAGCTAAGCTAAGCTATCCTAAGCTAACCTAAGATATCCTAAGCTAAGCTAAGCTAAGCTATCCTAAGCTAAGCTAAGCTAAGCTACCTAAGCTAAGCTAAGCTAAGCTATCCTAAGCTAAGCTAAGCTAAGCTATCCTAAGCTAAGCTAAGCTATCCTAAGCTAAGCTAAGCTAAGCTATCCTAAGCTAAGCTATCCTAAGCTATCCTAAGCTATCCTAAGCTAAGCTATCCTAAGCTAAGCTATCCTAAGCTAAGCTATCCTAAGCTATCCCAAGCTAAGCTATCCTAAGCTAAGCTAAGCTAAGCTATCCTAAGCTATGCTATCCTAAGCTAAGCTATCCTAAGCTATCCTAAGCTAAGCTATCCTAAGCTATCCTAAGCTAAGCTATCCTAAGCTATCCTAAGCTATCCTAAGCTAAGCTAAGCTAAGCTATCCAAAGCTAAGCTAAGCTAAGCTATCCTAAGCTATCCTAAGCTAAGCTATCCTAAGCTAAGCTATCCTAAGCTATCCTAAGCTAAGCTATCCTAAGCTATCCTAAGCTAAGCTATCCTAAGCTAAGCTATCCTAAGATAAGCTATCCTAAGCTATCCTAAGCTAAGCTATCCTAAGCTATCCTAAGCTAAGCTAAGCTAAGCTATCCTAAGCCAAGCTAAGCTAAGCTATCCTAAGCTAAGCTAAGCTATCCTAAGCTAAGCTAAGCTAAGCTATCCTAAGCTAAGCTATCCTAAGCTAAGCTATCCTAAGCTATCCCAAGCTAAGCTATCCTAAGCTAAGCTAAGCTAAGCTATCCTAAGCTAAGCTATCCTAAGCTAAGCTATCCTAAGCTATCCTAAGCTAAGCTAAGCTAAGCTATCCTAAGCTAAGCTAAGCTAAGCTTTCCAAAGCTAAGCTAAGCTAAGCTATCCAAAGCTAAGCTAAGCTAAGCTATCCAAAGCTAAGCTAAGCTAAGCTATCCAAAGCTAAGCTAAGCTAAGCTATCCTAAGCTATCCTAAGCTAAGCTATCCTAAGCTAAGCTATCCTAAGCTATCCTAAGCTAAGCTATCCTAAGCTATCCTAAGCTAAGCTATCCTAAGATAAGCTATCCTAAGCTATCCTAAGCTAAGCTATCCTAAGCTATCCTAAGCTAAGCTAAGCTAAGCTATCCTAAGCCAAGCTAAGCTAAGCTATCCTAAGCTAAGCTAAGCTAAGCTATCCTAAGCTAAGCTAAGCTAAGCTAAGCTAAGCTAAGCTATCCTAAGCTAAGCTAAGCTAAGCTATCCTAAGCTAAGCTAAGCTAAGCTAAGCTATCCTAAGCTAAGCTAAGCTAAGCTATCCTAAGCTAAGCTAAGCTAAGCTATCCTAAGCTAAGCTAAGCTAAGCTATCCTAAGCTAAGCTATCCTAAGCTAAGCTAAGCTAAGCTAAGTTATCCTAAGCTAAGCTAAGCTAAGCTATCCTAAGCTAAGCTAAGCTAAGCTATCCTAAGCTAAGCTAAGTTAAGCTATCCTAAGCTAAGCTAAGCTAAGCTATCCTAAGCTAAGCTAAGCTAAGCTATCCTAAGCTAAGCTAAGCTAAGCTATCCTAAGCTAAGCTAAGCTATCCTAAGCTAAGCTAAGCTAAGCTATCCTAAGCTAAGCTAAGCTAAGCTATCCTAAGCTAAGCTAAGCTAAGCTATCCTAAGCTAAGCTATCCTAAGCTAACCTAAGCTAAGCTATCCTAAGCTAACCTAAGCTAAGCTATCCTAAGCAAAGCTAAGCTAAGCTATCCTAAGCTAAGCTAAGCTAAGCTATCCTAAGCTAAGCTAAGCTATCCTAAGCTAAGCTAAGCTATCCTAAGCTAAGCTAAGCTATCCTAAGCTAAGCTAAGCTAAGCTATCCTAAGCTAAGCTAAGCTAAGCTATCATAAGCTAAGCTAAGCTAAGCTATCCTAAGCTAAGCTAAGCTAAGCTATCCTAAGCAAAGCTAAGCTAAGCTATCCTAAGCTAAGCTAAGCTATCCTAAGCTAAGCTAAGCTATCCTAAGCTAAGCTAAACTAAGCTATCCTAAGCTAAGCTAAGCTATCCTAAGCTATCCTAAGCTAAGCTATCCTAAGCTAAGCTATCCTAAGCTATCCTAAGCTAAGCTATCCTAAGCTAAGCTATCCTAAGCTATCCTAAGCTAAGCTATCCTAAGCTATCCTAAGCTAAGCTATCCTAAGCTAAGCTATCCTAAGCTAAGCTAAGCTAAGCTATCCTAAGCTAAGCTAAGCTAAGCTATCCTAAGCTAAGCTAAGCTAAGCTATCCTAAGCTAAGCTATCCTAAGCTAAGCTAAGCTCTCCTAAGCTAAGCTAAGCTAAGCTATCCTAAGCTAAGCTAATCTTTCCTAAGCTAAGCTAAGCTAAGCTATCCTAAGCTAAGCTAATCTATCCTAAGCTAAGCTAAGCTAAGCTATCCTAAGCTAAGCTATCCTAAGCTAAGCTAAGCTAAGCTATCCTAAGCTAAGCTAAGCTATCCTAAGCTAAGCTAAGCTAAGCTATCCTAAGCTAAGCTATCCTAAGCTAAGCTAAGCTAAGCTATCCTAAGCTAAGCTAAGCTAAGCTATCCTAAGCTATCCTAAGCTATCCTAAGCTAACCTAAGCTAAGCTATCCTAAGCTAAGCTAAGCTAAGCTATCCTAAGCTAAGCTAAGCTAAGCTATCCTAAGCTAAGCTAAGCTATCCTAAGCTAAGCTAAGCTAAGCTATCCTAAGCTAAGCTAAGCTAGGCTATCCTAAGCTATCCTAAGGCTAAGCTATCCTAAGCTAAGCTAAGCTAAGCTATCCTAAGCTAAGCTAAGCTATCCTAAGCTAAGCTAAGCTAAGCTATCCTAAGCTAAGCTATCCTAAGCTATCCTAAGCTAAGCTATCCTAAGCTATCCTAAGCTAAGCTATCCTAAGCTAAGCTAAGCTAAGCTATCCTAAGCTAAGCTAAGCTAAGCTATCCTAAGCTAAGCTAAGCTAAGCTATCCTAAGCTAAGCTAAGCTATCCTAAGCTAAGCTAAGCTAAGCTATCCTAAGCTAAGCTAAGCTAAGCTATCCTAAGCTAAGCTAAGCTAAGCTATCCTAAGCTATCCTAAGCTAAGCTATCCTAAGCTAAGCTAAGCTAAGCTATCCTAAGCTATCCTAAGCTAAGCTATCCTAAGCTAAGCTAAGCTAAGCTATCCTAAGCTATCCTAAGCTATCCTAAGCTAAGCTAAGCTAAGCTATCCTAAGCTAAGCTAAGCTAAGCTATCCTAAGCTAAGCTAAGCTAAGCTATCCTAAGCTAAGCTAAGCTATCCTAAGCTAAGCTAAGCTAAGCTATCCTAAGCTAAGCTAAGCTAAGCTAATCCTAAGCAAGCTATCTAGCTAAGCTAAGCTATCCTAAGCTAAGCTAAGCTAAGCTATCCTAAGCTAAGCTAAGCTAAGCTATCCTAAGCTAAGCTAAGCTAAGCTATCCTAAGCTAAGCTATCCTAAGCTATCCTAAGCTAAGCTAAGCCTAAGCTAATCCTAAGCTAAGCTATCCTAAGCTAAGCTATCCTAAGCTAAGCCTAAGCTATCCTAAGCTAAGCTAAGCTAAGCTTCCTAAGCTAAGCTAAAGCTATCCTAAGCTAAGCTAAGCTATCCTAAGCTAAGCTAAGCTATCCTAAGCTAAGCTAAGCTAAGCTATCCTAAGCTAAGCTAAGCTAAGCTATCCTAAGCTAAGCTAAGCTAAGCTATCCTAAGCTATCCTAAGCTATCCTAAGCTAAGCTATCCTAAGCTATCCTAAGCTAAGCTATCCTAAGCTATCCTAAGCTAAGCTAAGCTAAGCTATCCTAAGCTAAGCTAAGCTAAGCTATCCTAAGCTAAGCTAAGCTAAGCTATCCTAAGCTAAGCTAAGCTAAGCTATCCTAAGCTATCCTAAGCTAAGCTATCCTAAGCTAAGCTATCTAAGCTATCCTAAGCTAAGCTATCCTAAGCTATCCTAAGCTAAGCTATCCTAAGCTATCCTAAGCTAAGCTATCCTAAGCTAAGCTATCCTAAGCTATCCTAAGCTAAGCTAAGCTAACCTAAGCTAAGCTATCCTAAGCTAAGGCTAAGCTAAGCTATCCTAAGCTAAGCTAAGCTAAGCTATCCTAAGCTATCCTAAGCTAAGCTATCCTAAGCTAAGCTCTCCTAAGGCTAAGCTATCCTAAGCTATCCTAAGCTAAGCTATCCTAAGCTATCCTAAGCTAAGCTAAGCTAAGCTAAGCTAAGCTATCCTAAGCTAAGCTAAGCTACCTAAGCTAAGCTAAGCTAAGCTATCCTAAGCTAAGCTAAGCTAAGCTACCTAAGCTAAGCTAAGCTAAGCTTTCCTAAGCTAAGCTAAGCTAAGCTATCCTAAGCTAAGCTAAGCTATCCTAAGCTAAGCTAAGCTAAGCTATCCTAAGCTAAGCTAAGCTAAGCTATCCTAAGCTAAGCTATCCTAAGCTAAGCTAAGCTAAGCTATCCTAAGCTAAGCTAAGCTAAGCTATCCTAAGCTAAGCTAAGCTATCCTAAGCTAAGCTAAGCTATCCTAAGCTAGCTAAGCTTAGCTATCCTAAGCTAAGCTAAGCTAAGCTATCCTAAGCTAAGCTAAGCTAAGCTATCCTAAGCTAAGCTAAGCTAAGCTATCCTAAGCTAAGCTAAGCTATCCTAAGCTATCCTAAGCTAAGCTATCCTAAGCTAAGCTAAGCTATCCTAAGCTAAGCTAAGCTAAGCTATCCTAAGCTAAGCTAAGCTAAGCTATCCTAAGCTAAGCTATCCTAAGCTATCCTAAGCTAAGCTAAGCTAAGCTAACCTAAGCTAAGCTATCTAAGCTAAGCTAAGCTAAGCTAACCTAAGCTAAGCTATCTAAGCTAAGCTATCCTAAGCTAAGCTATCCTAAGCTAAGCTATCCTAAGCTATCCTAAGCTATCTAAGCTAAGCTATCCTAAGCTAAGCTAAGCTATCCTAAGCTAAGCTAAGATAAGCTATCCTAAGCTAAGCTAAGCTAAGCTATCCTAAGCTAAGCTAAGCTAAGCTATCCTAAGCTAAGCTAGCTAAGCTATCCTAAGCTAAGCTAAGCTATCCTAAGCTAAGCTAAGCTAAGCTATCCTAAGCTAAGCTAAGCTATCCTAAGCTATCCTATGCTAAGCTATCTAAGCTAAGCTATCCTAAGCTATCCTAAGCTAAGCTATCCTAAGCTATCCTAAGCTAAGCTATCCTAAGCTATCCTAAGCTAAGCTATCCTAAGCTAAGCTAAGCTAAGCTATCCTAAGCTAAGCTAAGCTAAGCTATCCTAAGCTAAGCTAAGCTATCCTCAGCTAAGCTAAGCTAAGCTATCCTAAGCTATCCTAAGCTAAGCTATCCTAAGCTATCCTAAGCTAAGCTATCCTAAGCTATCCTAAGCTAAGCTAAGCTAAGCTATCCTAAGCTAAGCTAAGCTAAGCTAAGCTATCCTAAGCTAAGCTAAGCTAAGCTATCCTAAGCTAAGCTAAGCTAAGCTATCCTAAGCTAAGCTAAGCTATCCTCAGCTAAGCTAAGCTAAGCTATCCTAAGCTATCCTAAGCTATCCTAAGCTAAGCTATCCTAAGCTAAGCTATCCTAAGCTAAGCTATGCTAAGCTATCCTAAGCTAAGCTATCCTAAGCTATCCTAAGCTAAGCTAAGCTAAGCTATCCTAAGCTAAGCTAAGCTAAGCTATCCTAAGCTATCTAAGCTAAGCTATCCTAAGCTAAGCTATCCTAAGCTATCCTAAGCTAAGCTATCCTAAGCTATCCTAAGCTAAGCTATCCTAAGCTAAGCTATCCTAACTAAGCTATCCTAAGCTATCCTAAGCTAAGCTATCCTAAGCTATCCTAAGCTAAGCTAAGCTAAGCTATCCTAAGCTAAGCTAAGCTAAGCTATCCTAAGCTAAGCTAAGCTAAGCTATCCTAAGCCTAAGCTAAGCTAAGCTATCCTAAGCTAAGCTAAGCTAAGCTAAGCTAAGCTATCCTAAGCCAAGCTAAGCTAAGCTATCCTAAGCCAAGCTAAGCTAAGCTAAGCTAAGCTATCCTAAGCTAAGCTATCCTAAGCTAAGCTAAGCTATCCTAAGCTAAGCTAAGCTATCCTAAGCTAAGCTAAGCTAAGCTATCCTAAGCTAAGCTAAGCTAAGCTATCCTAAGCTAAGCTAAGCTAAGCTATCCTAAGCTAAGCCTAAGCTAAACTATCCTAAGCTAAGCTAAGCTATCCTAAGCTAAGCTAAGCTAAGCTATCCTAAGCTAAGCTAAGCTTTCCTAAGCTATCCTAAGCTAAGCTATCCTAAGCTAAGCTAAGCTAAGCTATCCTAAGCTAAGCTAAGCTATCCTAAGCTAAGCTAAGCTAAGCTCCCTAAGCTAAGCTAAGCCTAAGCTATCCTAAGCTAAGCTACGCTAAGCTATCCTAAGCTAAGCTAAGCTAAGCTATCCTAAGCTAAGCTAAGCTAAACTATCCTAAGCTAAGCTAAGCCATCCTAAGCTAAGCTAAGCTAAGCTATCCTAAGCTAAGCTAAGCTAAGCTTTCCTAAGCTATCCTAAGCTAAGCTATCCTAAGCTAAGCTAAGCTAAGCTATCCTAAGCTAAGCTAAGCTATCCTAAGCTAAGCTAAGCTAAGCTATCCTAAGCTATCCTAAGCCCTAAGCTATCCTAAGCTAAGCTATCCTAAGCTAAGCTATCCTAAGCTATTCTAAGCTAAGCTATCCTAAGCTATCCTAAGCTAAGCTATCCATAAGCTATCCTAAGCTAAGCTAAGCTAAGCTATCCTAAGCTAAGCTAAGCTAAGCTCTCCTAAGCTAAGCTAAGCTAAGCTATCCTAAGCTAAGCTAAGCTTTCCTAAGCTAAGCTAAGCTAAGCTATCCTAAGCTAAGCTAATCTATCCTAAGCTAAGCTAAGCTAAGCTATCCTAAGCTAAGCTAAGCTAAGCTATCCTAAGCTAAGCTAAGCTAAGCTATCCTAAGCTAAGCTATCCTAAGCTATCCTAAGCTATCCTAAGCTAAGCTAAGCTAAGCTATCCTAAGCTAAGCTAAGCTATCCTAAGCTAAGCTAAGCTAAGCTATCCTAAGCTATCCTAAGCTAAGCTAAGCTAAGCTATCCTAAGCTAAGCTAAGCTAAGCTCTCCTAAGCTAAGCTAAGCTAAGCTATCCTAAGCTAAGCTAAGCTTTCCTAAGCTAAGCTAAGCTAAGCTATCCTAAGCTAAGCTAATCTATCCTAAGCTAAGCTAAGCTAAGCTATCCTAAGCTAAGCTAAGCTAAGCTATCCTAAGCTAAGCTAAGCTAAGCTATCCTAAGCTAAGCTAAGCTATCCTAAGCTAAGCTAAGCTAAGCTATCCTAAGCTAAGCTAAGCTAAGCTATCCTAAGCTAAGCTAAGCTAAGCTATCCTAAGCTATCCTAAGCTATCCTAAGCTAAGCTAAGCTAAGCTATCCTAAGCTAAGCTAAGCTAAGCTATCCTAAGCTAAGCTAAGCTATCCTAAGCTAAGCTAAGCTAAGCTATCCTAAGCTAAGCTAAGCTAATCTATCCTAAGCTATCCTAAGCTAAGCTATCCTAAGCTAAGCTAAGCTAAGCTATCCTAAGCTAAGCTAAGCTAAGCTATCCTAAGCTAAGCTAAGCTAAGCTATCCTAAGCTAAGCTAAGCTAAGCTATCCTAAGCTAAGCTATCCTAAGCTATCCTAAGCTAAGCTAAGCTAAGCTAACCTAAGCTAAGCTATCCTAAGCTAAGCTATCCTAAGCTAAGCTATCCTAAGCTAAGCTAAGCTATCCTAAGCTAAGCTAAGCTAAACTATCCTAAGCTAAGCTAAGCTATCCTAAGCTAAGCTAAGCTAAGCTATCCTAAGCTAAGCTAAGCTAAGCTTTCCTAAGCTATCCTAAGCTAAGCTATCATAAGCTAAGCTAAGCTAAGCTATCCTAAGCTAAGCTAAGCTATCCTAAGCTAAGCTAAGCTAAGCTATCCTAAGCTAAGCTATCCTAAGCTATCCTAAGCTAAGCTATCCTAAGCTATCCTAAGCTAAGCTATCCTAAGCTAAGCTATCCTAAGCTAAGCTATTCTAAGCTAAGCTAAGCTAAGCTATCCTAAGCTAAGCTAAGCTATCCTAAGCTAAGCTAAGCTAAGCTATCCTAAGCTAAGCTAAGCTAAGCTATCCTAAGCTAAGCTAAGCTATCCTAAGCTAAGCTAAGCTAAGCTATCCTAAGCTAAGCTATCCTAAGCTAAGCTAAGCTAAGCTATCCTAAGCTAAGCTAAGCTAAGCTATCCTAAGCTAAGCTAAGCTAAGCTATCCTAAGCTAAGCTAAGCTATCCTAAGCTAAGCTAAGCTAAGCTATCCTAAGCTAAGCTAAGCTATCCTAAGCTATCCTAAGCTAAGCTATCCTAAGCTAAGCTATCCTAAGCTATCCCAAGCTAAGCTATCCTAAGCTAAGCTAAGCTAAGCTATCCTAAGCTAAGCTATCCTAAGCTATCCTAAGCTAAGCTATCCTAATCTATCCTAAGCTAAGCTATCCTAAGCTATCCTAAGCTAAGCTATCCTAAGCTATGCTAAGCTAAGCTAAGCTATCCTAAGCTATCCTAAGCTAAGCTATCCTAAGCTAAGCTATCGTAAGCTAAGCTATCCTAAGCTATCCTAAGCTAAGCTATCCTAAGCTATCCTAAGCTAAGCTATCCTAAGCTATCCTAAGCTAAGCTAAGCTAAGCTATCCTAAGCTAAGCTAAGCTAAGCTCTCCTAAGCTAAGCTAAGCTAAGCTATCCTAAGCTAAGCTAAGCTTTCCTAAGCTAAGCTAAGCTAAGCTATCCTAAGCTAAGCTAAGCTAAGCTATCCTAAGCTAAGCTAAGCTAAGCTATCCTAAGCTAAGCTAAGCTAAGCTATCCTAAGCTAAGCTAAGCTAAGCTATCCTAAGCTAAGCTAAGCTATCCTAAGCTAAGCTAAGCTAAGCTATCCTAAGCTAAGCTAAGCTAAGCTATCCTAAGCTAAGCTAAGCTAAGCTATCCTAAGCTATCCTAAGCTATCCTAAGCTAAGCTAAGCTAAGCTATCCTAAGCTAAGCTAAGCTATCCTAAGCTAAGCTAAGCTAAGCTATCCTAAGCTAAGCTAAGCTATCCTAAGCTAAGCTAAGCTAAGCTATCCTAAGCTAAGCTAAGCTATCCTAAGCTATCCTAAGCTAAGCTATCCTAAGCTAAGCTAAGCTAAGCTATCCTAAGCTAAGCTAAGCTAAGCTATCCTAAGCTAAGCTAAGCTAAGCTATCCTAAGCTAAGCTAAGCTAAGCTATCCTAAGCTAAGCTATCCTAAGCTATCCTAAGCTAAGCTAAGCTAAGCTAACCTAAGCTAAGCTATCCTAAGCTAAGCTATCCTAAGCTAAGCTATCCTAAGCTAAGCTAAGCTAAGCTATCCTAAGCTAAGCTAAGCTAAGCTATCCTAAGCTAAGCTAAGCTATCCTATCCTAAGCTAAGCTAAGCTAAGCTATCCTAAGCTAAGCTAAGCTATCCTAAGCTAAGCTAAGCTAAGCTATCCTAAGCTAAGCTAAGCTAAGCTATCCTAAGCTAAGCTAAGCTAAGCTATCCTAAGCTATCCTAAGCTAAGCTATCCTAAGCTATCCTAAGCTAAGCTATCCTAAGCTAAGCTATCCTAAGCTATCCTAAGCTAAGCTATCCTAAGCTATCCTAAGCTAAGCTATCCTAAGCTATGCTATCCTAAGCTAAGCTATCCTAAGCTATCCTAAGCTAAGCTATCCTAAGCTAAGCTCTCCTAAGGTAAGCTATCCTAAGCTATCCTAAGCTAAGCTATCCTAAGCTATCCTAAGCTAAGCTAAGCTAAGCTCTCCTAAGCTAAGCTAAGCTAGGCTATCCTAAGCTAAGCTAAGCTAAGCTAAGCTAAGCTATCCTAAGCTAAGCTAAGCTAAGCTTACCTAAGCTAAGCTAAGCTAAGCTATCCTAAGCTAAGCTAAGCTAAGCTATCCTAAGCTAAGCTAAGCTAAGCTATCCTAAGCTAAGCTAAGCTAAGCTATCCTAAGCTAAGCTAAGCTATCCTAAGCTAAGCTAAGCTAAGCTATCCTAAGCTAAGCTAAGCTATCCTAAGCTAAGCTAAGCTAAGCTATCCTAAGCTATCCTAAGCTATCCTAAGCTAAGCTAAGCTAAGCTATCCTAAGCTAAGCTAAGCTAAGCTATCCTAAGCTAAGCTAAGCTATCCTAAGCTAAGCTAAGCTAAGCTATCCTAAGCTAAGCTAAGCTAAGCAATCCTAAGCTATCCTAAGCTAAGCTATCCTAAGCTAAGCTAAGCTAAGCTAAGCTAAGCTATCCTAAGCTAAGCTATCCTAAGCTATCCTAAGCTAAGCTAAGCTAAGCTAACCTAAGCTAAGCTATCCTAAGCTAAGCTATCCTAAGCTAAGCTATCCTAAGCTAAGCTAAGCTAAGCTATCCTAAGCTAAGCTAAGCTAAGCTATCCTAAGCTAAGCTAAGCTATCCTAAGCTAAGCTAAGCTAAGCTATCCTAAGCTAAGCTAAGCTAAGCTATCCTAAGCTAAGCTAAGCTATCCTAAGCTAAGCTAAGCTAAGCTATCCTAAGCTAAGCTAAGCTAAGCTATCCTAAGCTATCCTAAGCTAAGCTATCCTAAGCTAAGCTATCCTAAGCTATCCTAAGCTAAGCTATCCTAAGCTATCCTAAGCTAAGCTATCCTAAGCTAAGCTAAGCTAAGCTATCCTAAGCTAAGCTATCCTAAGCTAAGCTATCCTAAGCTATTCTAAGCTAAGCTATCCTAAGCTATCCTAAGCTAAGCTATCCTAAGCTATCCTAAGCTAAGCTATCCTAAGCTATCCTAAGCTAAGCTAAGCTATCCTAAGCTAAGCTAAGCTAAGCTAAGCTATCCTAAGCTAAGCTAAGCTAAGCTATCCTAAGCTAAGCTAAGCTAAGCTATCCTAAGCTATCCTAAGCTAAGCTATCCTAAGCTAAGCTATCCTAAGCTATCCTAAGCTAAGATATCCTAAGCTATCCTAAGCTAAGCTATCCTAAGCTAAGCTATCCTAAGCTAAGCTATCCTAAGCTATCCTAAGCTAAGCTATCCTAAGCTATCCTAAGCTAAGCTAAGCTAAGCTATCCTAAGCTAAGCTAAGCTAAGCTATCCTAAGCTAAGCTAAGCTAAGCTTTCCTAAGCTATCCTAAGCTAAGCTATCCTAAGCTAAGCTATCCTAAGCTATCCTAAGCTAAGCTATCCTAAGCTATCCTAAGCTAAGCTATCCTAAGCTATCCTAAGCTAAGCTATCCTAACCTAAGCTATCCTAAGCTATCCTAAGCTAAGCTATCCTAAGCTATTCTAAGCTAAGCTAAGCTAAGCTATCCTAAGCTAAGCTAATCTATCCTAAGCTAAGCTAAGCTAAGCTATCCTAAGCTAAGCTAAGCTAAGCTATCCTAAGCTAAGCTAAGCTAAGCTATCCTAAGCTAAGCTAAGCTAAGCTAAGCTATCCTAAGCTAAGCTAAGCTATCCTAAGCTATCCTAAGCTAAGCTAAGCTAAGCTATCCTAAGCTAAGCTAAGCTAAGCTATCCTAAGCTAAGCTAAGCTAAGCTATCCTAAGCTAAGCTAAGCTATCCTAAGCTAAGCTAAGCTAAGCTATCCTAAGCTAAGCTAAGCTATCCTAAGCTAAGCTAAGCTAAGCTATCCTAAGCTAAGCTAAGCTAAGCTATCCTAAGCTAAGCTAAGCTAAGCTATCCTAAGCTAAGCTATCCTAAGCTAAGCTAAGCTAAGCTAAGCTAACCTAAGCTAAGCTATCCTAAGCTAAGCTAAGCTAAGCTATCCTAAGCTAAGCTAAGCTAAGCTATCCTAAGCTAAGCTATCCTAAGCTAAGCTATCCTAAGCTAAGCTATCCTAAGCTATCCTAAGCTAAGCTATCCTAAGCTAAGCTCTCCTAAGGTAAGCTATCCTAAGCTATCCTAAGCTAAGCTATCCTAAGCTATCCTAAGCTAAGCTAAGCTAAGCTCTCCTAAGCTAAGCTAAGCTAAGCTATCCTAAGCTAAGCTAAGCTAAGCTAAGCTAAGCTAAGCTATCCTAAGCTAAGCTAAGCTAAGCTACCTAAGCTAAGCTAAGCTAAGCTAAGCTAAGCTAAGCTAAGCTATCCTAAGCTAAGCTAAGCTTTCCTAAGCTAAGCTAAGCTAAGCTATCCTAAGCTAAGCTAATCTATCCTAAGCTAAGCTAAGCTAATCTATCCTAAGCTAAGCTAAGCTAATCTATCCTAAGCTAAGCTAAGCTAAGCTATCCTAAGCTAAGCTAAGCTATCCTAAGCTAAGCTAAGCTAAGCTATCCTAAGCTATCCTAAGCTATCCTAAGCTAAGCTAAGCTAAGCTATCCTAAGCTAAGCTAAGCTAAGCTATCCTAAGCTAAGCTAAGCTAAGCTATCCTAAGCTAAGCTAAGCTATCCTAAGCTAAGCTAAGCTATCCTAAGCTATCCTAAGCTATCCTAAGCTAAGCTAAGCTAAGCTATCCTAAGCTAAGCTAAGCTAAGCTAAGCTATCCTAAGCTAAGCTAAGCTATCCTAAGCTAAGCTAAGCTATCCTAAGCTAAGCTAAGCTAAGCTATCCTAAGCTAAGCTAAGCTAAGCAATCCTAAGCTAAGCTAAGCTAAGCTATCCTAAGCTAAGCTAAGCTAAGCTAAGCTATCCTAAGCTAAGCTAAGCTAAGCTATGCTAAGCTAAGCTAAGCTATCCTAAGCTAAGCTATCCTAAGCTATCCTAAGCTAAGCTAAGCTAAGCTAACCTAAGCTAAGCTATCCTAAGCTAAGCTATCCTAAGCTAAGCTATCCTAAGCTAAGCTAAGCTAAGCTATCCTAAGCTAAGCTAAGCTAAGCTATCCTAAGCTAAGCTAAGCTAAGCTAAGCTAAGCTATCCTAAGCTAAGCTAAGCTATCCTAAGCTAAGCTAAGCTAAGCTATCCTAAGCTAAGCTAAGCTAAGCTATCCTAAGCTAAGCTAAGCTATCCTAAGCTAAGCTAAGCTAAGCTATCCTAAGCTAAGCTAAGCTAATCTATCCTAAGCTAAGCTATCCTAAGCTAAGCTATCCTAAGCTATCCTAAGCTAAGCTATCCTAAGCTATCCTAAGCTAAGCTAAGCTATCCTAAGCTAAGCTAAGCTAAGCTAAGCTATCCTAAGCTATCCTAAGCTAAGCTAAGCTAAGCTATCCTAAGCTATCCTAAGCTAAGCTATCCTAAGCTAAGCTATCCTAAGCTAAGCTATCCTAAGCTATCCTAAGCTATCCTAAGCTAAGCTATCCTAAGCTATCCTAAGCTAAGCTAAGCTAAGCTATCCTAAGCTAAGCTAAGCTAAGCTATCCTAAGCTAAGCTAAGCTAAGCTTTCCTAAGCTATCCTAAGCTAAGCTATCCTAAGCTAAGCTATCCTAAGCTATCCTAAGCTATCCTAAGCTAAGCTATCCTAACCTATGCTATCCTAAGCTATCCTAAGCTAAGCTATCCTAAGCTATCCTAAGCTAAGCTATCCTAAGCTATCCTAAGCTAAGCTAAGCTAAGCTATCCTAAACTAAGCTAAGCTATCCTAAGCTAAGCTAAGCTAAGCTATCCTAAGCTAAGCTAAGCTAAGCTATCCTAAGCTAAGCTAAGCTAAGCTATCCTAAGCCAAGCTAAGCTATCCTAAGCTAAGCTTTCCTAAGCTATCCTAAGCTAAGCTATCCTAAGCTAAGCTAAGCTATCCTAAGCTAAGCTAAGCTAAGCTATCCTAAGCTAAGCTATCCTAAGCTATCCTAAGCTAAGCTATCCTAAGCTAAGCTATCCTAAGCTAAGCTATTCTAAGCTAAGCTAAGCTAAGCTAAGCTATCCTAAGCTAAGCTAAGCTAAGCTATCCTAAGCTAAGCTAAGCTAAGCTATCCTAAGCTAAGCTAAGCTAAGCTATCCTAAGCTAAGCTAAGCTAAGCTATCCTAAGCTAAGCTAAGCTAAGCTATCCTAAGCTAAGCTATCCTAAGCTAAGCTAAGCTAAGCTATCCTAAGCTAAGCTAAGCTAAGCTATCCTAAGCTAAGCTATCCTAAGCTATCCCAAGCTAAGCTATCCTAAGCTAAGCTAAGCTAAGCTATCCTAAGCTAAGCTATCCTAAGCTAAGCTATCCTAATCTATCCTAAGCTAAGCTAAGCTAAGCTAAGCTATCCTAAGCTAAGCTAAGCTATCCTAAGCTAAGCTATCCTAAGCTAAGCTAAGCTAAGCTAAGCTATCCTAAGCTATCCTAAGCTAAGCTATCCTAAGCTAAGCTATCCTAAGCTATCCTAAGCTAAGCTATCCTAAGCTAAGCTAAGCTAAGCTATCCTAAGCTAAGCTATCCTAAGCTAAGCTATCCTAAGCTATCCTAAGCTAAGCTATCCTAAGCTAACCTAAGCTAAGCTATCCTAAACTATCCTAAGCTAAGCTATCCTAAGCTATCCTAAGCTAAGCTAAGCTAAGCTATCCTAAGCTAAGCTAAGCTAAGCTATCCTAAGCTAAGCTAAGCTAAGCTAAGCTATCCTAAGCTAAGCTAAGCTAAGCTATCCTAAGCTAAGCTAAGCTAAGCTATCCTAAGCTATCCTAAGCTAAGCTATCCTAAGCTATCCTAAGCTAAGCTATCCTAAGCTATCCTAAGCTAAGCTAACCTAAGCTAAGCTATCCTAAGCTATCCTAAGCTAAGCTAAGCTAAGCTATCCTAAGCTAAGCTAAGCTAAGCTATCCTAAGCTAAGCTAAGCTAAGCTATCCTAAGCTAAGCTAAGCTAAGCTTTCCTAAGCTATCCTAAGCTAAGCTATCCTAAGCTAAGCTATCCTAAGCTATCCTAAGCTAAGCTATCCTAAGCTAAGCTATCCTAAGCTAAGCTAACCTAAGCTATCCTAAGCTAAGCTATCCTAAGCCATCCTAAGCTAAGCTATCCTAAGCTATCCTAAGCTAAGCTAAGCTAAGCTATCCTAAACTAAGCTAAGCTATCCTAAGCTAAGCTAAGCTAAGCCATCCTAAGCTAAGCTAAGCTAGGCTATCCTAAGCTAAGCTAAGCTATCCTAAGCCAAGCTAAGCTAAGCTATCCTAAGCTAAGCTAAGCTAAGCTATCCTAAGCTAAGCTATCCTAAGCTAAGCTAAGATAAGCTATCCCAAGCTAAGCTATCCTGAGCTAAGCTAAGCTAAGCTATCCTAAGCTAAGCTAAGCTAAGCTATCCTAAGCTAAGCTAAGCTAAGCTATCCTAAGCTATCCTAAGCTAAGCTATCCTAAGCTAAGCTAAGCTAAGCTATCCTAAGCTAAGCTAAGCTAAGCTATCCTAAGCTAAGCTATCCTAAGCTATCCTAAGCTAAGCTATCCTAAGCTAAGCTATCCTAAGCTATCCTAAGCTAAGCTATCCTAAGCTAAGCTATCCTAAGCTAAGCTATCCTAAGCTAAGCTAAGCTATCCTAAGCTAAGCTAAGCTAAGCTATCCTAAGCTAAGCTAAGCTATCCTAAGCTAAGCTAAGCTAAGCTATCCTAAGCTAAGCTATCCTAAGCTAAGCTAAGCTCTCCTAAGCTAAGCTAAGCTAAGCTATCCTAAGCTAAGCTAAGCTAAGCTATCCTAAGCTAAGCTATCCTAAGCTATCCTAAGCTATCCTAAGCTAAGCTATCCTAAGCTAACCTAAGCTATCCTAAGCTAAGCTGTCCTAAGCTAAGCTATCCCAAGCTAAGCTATCCTAAGCTATCCTAAGCTATCCTAAGCTAAGCTATCTTAAGCTAACCTAAGCTAAGCTATCCTAAGCTATCCTAAGCTAAGCTAAGCTAAGCTAAGCTATCCTAAGCTAAGCTAAGCTAAGCTATCCAAAGCTAAGCTAAGCTAAGCTATCCTAAGCTAAGCTAAGCTAAGCTATCCTAAGCTATCCTAAGCTAAGCTATCCTAAGCTATCCTAAGATAAGCTAAGCTATCCTAAGCTATCCTAAGCTAAGCTATCCTAAGCTAAGCTATCCTAAGCTAAGCTATCCTAAGCTATCCTAAGCTAAGCTATCCTAAGCTATCCTAAGCTAAGCTAAGCTATCCTAAGCTAAGCTAAGCTAAGCTATCCTAAGCTAAGCTAAGCTATCCTAAGCTAAGCTAAACTAAGCTATCCTAAGCTATCCTAAGCTAAGCTATCCTAAGCTAAGCTATCCTAAGCTAAGCTATCCTAAGCTAAGCTAAGCTAAGCTATCCTAAGCTAAGCTAAGCTAAGCTATGCTAAGCTAAGCTAAGCTAAGCTATCCTAAGCTAAGCTAAGCTAAGCTATCCTAAGCTAAGCTAAGCTAAGCTATCGTAAGCTAAGCTAAGCTAAGCTATCCTAAGCTAAGCTAAGCTAAGCTATCCTAAGCTAAGCTAAGCTATCCTAAGCTAAGCTAAGCTAAGCTATCCTAAGCTAAGCTAAGCTAAGCTATCCTAAGCTAAGCTAAGCTAAGCTAAGCTAAGCTAAGCTATCCTAAGCTATCCTAAGCTAAGCTATCCTAAGCTAAGCTAAGCTAAGCTATCCTAAGCTAAGCTAAGCTATCCTAAGCTAAGCTAAGCTAAGCTAAGCTATCCTAAGCTAAGCTAAGCTAAGCTATCCTAAGCTATCCTAAGCTAAGCTATCCTAAGCTAAGCTATCCTAAGCTAAGCTATCCTAAGCTAAGCTAAGCTAAGCTATCCTAAGCTAAGCTAAGCTAAGCTATCCTAAGCTAAGCTAAGCTAAGCTATCCTAAGCTAAGCTAAGCTATCCTTAGCTAAGCTAAGCTATCCTAAGCTAAGCTAAGCTAAGCTATCCTAAGCTATCCTAAGCTAAGCTATCCTAAGCTAAGCTATCCTAAGCTAACCTAAGCTATCCTAAGCTAAGCTATCCTAAGCTAAGCTATCCTAAGCTAAGCTATCCTAAGCTATCCTAAGCTAAGCTAAGCTAAGCTATCCTAAGCTAAGCTAAGCTAAGCTATCCTAAGCTAAGCTAAACTATCCTAAGCTATCCTAAGCTAAGCTATCCTAAGCTAAGATATCCTAAGCTATCCTAAGCTAAGCTATCCTAAGCTATCCTAAGCTAAGCTATCCTAAGCTAAGCTATCCTAAGCTAAGCTATCCAAAGCTATCCTAAGCTAAGCTATCCTAAGCTATCCTAAGCTAAGCTAAGCTAAGCTATCCTAAGCTAAGCTAAGCTAAGCTATCCTAAGCTATCCTAAGCTAAGCTATCCTAAGCTATCCTAAGCTAAGCTGTCCTAAGCTATCCTAAGCTAAGCTATCCTAAGCTAAGCTATCCTAAGCTATCCTAAGCTAAGCTATCCTAAGCTAAGCTATCCTAAGCTAAGCTAAGCTAAGCTATCCTAAGCCAAGCTAAGCTAAGCTATCCTAAGCTAAGCTAAGCTAAGCTATCCTAAACTAAGCTAAGCTATCCTAAGCTAAGCTAAGCTAAGCTATCCTAAGCTAAGCTAAGCTAAGCCATCCTAAGCTAAGCTAAGCTAGGCTATCCTAAGCAAAGCTAAGCTAAGCTATCCTAAGCCAAGCTAAGCTAAGCTATCCTAAGCCAAGCTAAGCTAAGCTAAGCTAAGCTAAGCTAAGCTATCCTAAGCTAAGCTATCCTAAGCTATCCTAAGCTAAGCTATCCTAAGCTATCTTAAGCTAAGCTATCCTAAGCTAAGCTATCCTAAGCTAAGCTATCCTAAGCTAAGCTAAGCTAAGCTAAGCTATCCTAAGCTAAGCTAAGCTAAGCTATCCTAAGCTAAGCTAAGCTATCCTAAGCCAAGCTAAGCTATCCTAAGCTAAGCTTTCCTAAGCTATCCTAAGCTAAGCTATCCTAAGCTAAGCTATCCTAAGCTAAGCTAAGCTATCCTAAGCTAAGCTAAGCTAAGCTATCCTAAGCTAAGCTATCCTAAGCTAAGCTATCCTAAGCTATCCTAAGCTAAGCTATCCTAAGCTAAGCTATCCTAAGCTAAGCTATGCTAAGCTAAGCTATCCTAAGCTAAGCTAAGCTAAGCTATCCTAAGCTAAGCTAAGCTAAGCTATCCTAAGCTAAGCTAAGCTAAGCTATCCTAAGCTAAGCTAAGCTATCCTAAGCTAAGCTAAACTAAGCTATCCTAAGCTAAGCTAAGCTAAGCTATCCTAAGCTATCCTAAGCTAAGCTATCCTAAGCTATCCCAAGCTAAGCTATCCTAAGCTAAGCTAAGCTAAGCTATCCTAAGCTAAGCTATCCTAAGCTAAGCTATCCTAAGCTATCCTAAGCTAAGCTATCCTAATCTATCCTAAGCTAAGCTATCCTAAGCTATCCTAAGCTAAGCTATCCTAAGCTATCCCAAGCTAAGCTATCCTAAGCTAAGCTAAGCTAAGCTATCCTAAGCTAAGCTATCCTAAGCTAAGCTATCCTAAGCTATCCTAAGCTAAGCTATCCTAAGCTATCCTAAGCTAAGCTATCCTAAGCTATCCTAAGCTAAGCTATCCTAAGCTATCCTAAGCTAAGCTAAGCTAAGCTATCCTAAGCTAAGCTAAGCTAAGCTATCCTAAGCTAAGCTAAGCTAAGCTATCCTAAGCTAAGCTATCCTAAGCTAAGCTATCCTAAGCTATCCTAAGCTAAGCTATCCTAAGCTAAGCTCTCCTAAGGTAAGCTATCCTAAGCTATCCTAAGCTATCCTAAGCTAAGCTAAGCTAAGCTATCCTAAGCTAAGCTAAGCTAAGCTATCCTAAGCTAAGTTAAGCTAAGCTATCCTAAGCTAAGCTAAGCTAAGCTAAGCTATCCTAAGCTAAGCTAAGCTAAGCTCTCCTAAGCTAAGCTAAGCTAAGCTATCCTAAGCTAAGCTAAGCTATCCTAAGCTAAGCTAAGCTATCCTAAGCTAAGCTAAGCTATCCTAAGCTAAGCTATCCTAAGCTATCCTAAGCTAAGCTATCCTAAGCTAAGCTAAGCTAAGCTATCCTAAGCTAAGCTATCCTAAGCTAAGCTATCCTAAGCTATCCTAAGCTATCCTAAGCTAAGCTATCCTAAACTATCCTAAGCTAAGCTATCCTAAGCTAAGCTAAGCTAAGCTAAGCTATCCTAAGCTAAGCTAAGCTAAGCTAAGCTATCCTAAGCTAAGCTAAGCTAAGCTATCCTATGCTAAGCTAAGCTAAGCTATCCTAAGCTATCCTAAGCTAAGCTATCCTAAGCTAAGCTATCCTAAGCTATCCTAAGCTAAGCTATCCTAAGCTAAGCTAAGCTAAGCTAGCCTAAGCTAAGCTATCCTAAGCTAAGCTATCCTAAGCTATCCTAAGCTATCCTAAGCTAAGCTATCCTAAACTATCCTAAGCTAAGCTATCCTAAGCTATCCTAAGCTAAGCTAAGCTAAGCTATCCTAAGCTAAGCTAAGCTAAGCTAAGCTATCCTAAGCTAAGCTAAGCTAAGCTATCCTATGCTAAGCTAAGCTAAGCTATCCTAAGCTATCCTAAGCTAAGCTATCCTAAGCTAAGCTATCCTAAGCTATCCTAAGCTAAGCTAACCTAAGCTAAGCTATCCTAAGCTAAGCTATCCTAAGCTATCCTAAGCTAAGCTAAGCTAAGCTATCCTAAGCTAAGCTAAGCTAAGCTATCCTAAGCTAAGCTAAGCTAAGCTTTCCTAAGCTATCCTAAGCTAAGCTATCCTAAGCTAAGCTATCCTAAGCTATCCTAAGCTAAGCTATCCTAAGCTATCCTAAGCTAAGCTATCCTAAGCTAACCTAAGCTAAGCTATCCTAAGCTAAGCTATCCTAAGCTATCCTAAGCTAAGCTATCCTAAGATATCCTAAGCTAAGCTATCCTAAGCTATCCTAAGCTAAGCTAAGCTAAGCTAAGCTATCCTAAACTAAGCTAAGCTATCCTAAGCTAAGCTAAGCTAAGCTATCCTAAGCTAATCTAAGCTAAGCCATCCTAAGCTAAGCTAAGCTAGGCTATCCTAAGCAAAGCTAAGCTAAGCTATCCTAAGCCAAGCTAAGCTAATCTATCCTAAGCTAAGCTAAGCTAAGCTATCCTAAGCTAAGCTAAGCTAAGCTATCCTAAGCTAAGCTATCCTAAGCTATCCTAAGCTAAGCTATCCTAAGCTATCTTAAGCTAAGCTATCCTAAGCTAAGCTATCCTAAGCTAAGCTATCCTAAGCTAAGCTAAGCTAAGCTATACTAAGCTAAGCTAAGCTAAGCTATCCTAAGCTAAGCTATCCTAAGCTAAGCTAAGCTAAGCTATCCTAAGCTAAGCTAAGCTAAGCTATCCTAAGCTAAGCTAAGCTAAGCTATCCTAAGCTAAGCTAAGCTAAGCTCTCCTAAGCTAAGCTAAGCTAAGCTATCCTAAGCTAAGCTAAGCTAAGCTCTCCTAAGCTAAGCTAAGCTAAGCTATCCTAAGCTAAGCTAAGCTAAGCTATGCTAAGCTAAGCTATGCTAAGCTAAGCTAAGCTAAGCTATCCTAAGCTAAGCTAAGCTAAGCTATCCTAAGCTAAGCTAAGCAAAGCTATCCTAAGCTAAGCTAAGCTAAGCTATCCTAAGCTAAGCTAAGCTAGGCTATCCTAAGCTAAGCTAAGCTAAGCTATCCTAAGCTAAGCTAAGCTATCCTAAGCTAAGCTAAGCTAAGCTATCCTAAGCTAAGCTAAGCTAAGCTATCCTAAGCTAAGCTAAGCTATCCTAAGCTAAGCTAAGCTAAGCTATCCTAAGCTAAGCTAAGCTAAGCTATCCTAAGCTAAGCTAAGCTAAGCTATCCTAAGCTAAGCTAAGCTATTCTAAGCTAAGCTAAGCTAAGCTATCCTAAGCTAAGCTAAGCTAAGCTATCCTAAGCTAAGCTAAGCTAAGCTATCCTAAGCTATCCTAAGCTATCCTAAGCTAAGCTAAGCTATCCTAAGCTAAGCTAAGCTAAGCTAAGCTATCCTAAGCTAAGCTAAGCTAAGCTATCCTAAGCTAAGCTAAGCTATCCTTAGCTAGGCTAAGCTAAGCTATCCTAAGCTAAGCTAAGCTAAGTTATCCTAAGCTATCCTAAGCTAAGCTATCCTAAGCTAAGCTATCCTAAGCTATCCTAAGCTAAGCTAACCTAAGCTAAGCTAAGCTAAGCTATCCTAAGCTAAGCTATCCTAAGCTAAGCTATCCTAAGCTATCCTAAGCTAAGCTAAGCTAAGCTATCCTAAGCTAAGCTAAGCTAAGCTAAGCTATCCTAAGCTAAGCTAAGCTAAGCTAAACTATCCTAAGCTAAGCTAAGCTAAGCTATCCTAAGCTAAGCTAAGCTATCCTAAGCTATCCTAAGCTAAGCTATCCTAAGCTAAGATATCCTAAGCTATCCTAAGCTAAGCTATCCTAAGCTAAGCTATCCTAAGCTAAGCTATCCAAAGCTATCCTAAGCTAAGCTATCCTAAGCTATCCTAAGCTAAGCTAAGCTATCCTAAGCTAAGCTAAGCTAAGCTATCCTAAGCCAAGCTAAGCTAAGCTATCCTAAGCTAAGCTAAGCTAAGCTATCCTAAACTAAGCTAAGCTATCCTAAGCTAAGCTAAGCTAAGCTATCCTAAGCTAAGCTAAGCTAAGCTATCCTAAGCTAAGCCAAGCTAAGCTATCCTAAGCTAAGCTAAGCTATCCTAAGCCAAGCTAAGCTAAGCTATCCTAAGCTAAGCTAAGCTAGGCTATCCTAAGCTAAGCTAAGCTATCCTAAGCTAAGCTAAGCTAAGCTATCCTAAGCTAAGCTAAGCTAAGCTATCCTAAGCTAAGCTATCCTAAGCTAAGCTATCCTAAGCTAAGCTATCCTAAGCTATCCTAAGGTAAGCTATCCTAAGCTATCCTAAGCTAAGCTAAGCTAAGCTATCCTAAGCTAAGCTAAGCTAAGCTATCCTAAGCTAAGCTAAGCTATCCTAAGCTAAGCTAAGCTAAGCTATCCTAAGCTAAGCTAAGCTAAGCTATCCTAAGCTAAGCTAAGCTAAGCTATCCTAAGCTATCCTAAGCTAAGCTATCCTAAGCTATCCTAAGCTATCCTAAGCTAAGCTATCCTAAGCTAAGCTAAGCTAAGCTATCCTAAGCTAAGCTATCCTAAGCTAAGCTATCCTAAGCTAAGCTATCCTAAGCTATCCTAAGCTAAGCTATCCTAAGCTATCCTAAGCTAAGCTATCCTAAACTATCCTAAGCTAAGCTATCCTAAGCTATCCTAAGCTAAGCTAAGCTAAGCTATCCTAAGCTAAGCTAAGCTAAGCTATCCTAAGCTAAGCTAAGCTAAGCTATCCTTAGCTATCCTAAGCTAAATTATCCTAAGCTAAGCTATCCTAAGCTATCCTAAGCTAAGCTATCCTAAGCTATCCTAAGCTAAGCTATCCGAAGCTATCCTAAGCTAAGCTATCCTAAGCTAAGCTATCCTAAGATAAGCTATCCTAAGCTATCCTAAGCTAAGCTATCCTAAGCTATCCTAAGCTAAGCTAAGCTAAGCTAAGCTATCCTAAACTAAGCTAAGCTATCCTAAGCTAAGCTAAGCTAAGCTATCCTAAGCTAAGCTAAGCTAAGTCATACTAAGCTAAGCTAAGCTAGGCTATCCTAAGCTAAGCTAAGCTAAGCTATCCTAAGCCAAGCTAAGCTAAGCTATCCTAAGCTAAGCTAAGCTAAGCTATCCTAAGCTAACCTAAGCTAAGCTATCCTAAGCTAAGCTAAGATAAGCTATCCTAAGCTAAGCTAAGCTAAGCTATCCTGAGCTAAGCTAAGCTAAGCTATCCTAAGCTAAGCTAAGCTAAGCTATCCTAAGCTATCCTAAGCTATCCTAAGCTAAGCTATCCTAAGCTATCCTAAGCTAAGCTAAGCTAAGCTATCCTAAGCTAAGCGAAGCTAAGCTATCCTAAGCTAAGCTAAGCTAAGCTATCCTAAGCTAAGCTAAGCTAAGCTATCCTAAGCTAAGCTAAGCTAAGCTATCCTAAGCTATCCTAAGCTATCCTAAGCTAAGCTATCCTAAGCTATCCTAAGCTAAGCTAAGCTAAGCTATCCTAAGCTAAGCTAAGCTAAGCTATCCTAAGCTAAGCTAAGCTAAGCTATCCTAAGCTAAGCTATCCTAAGCTATCCGAAGCTAAGCTAAGCTAAGCTATCCTAAGCTAAGCTAAGCTAAGCTATCCTAAGCTAAGCTAAGCTAAGCTATCCTAAGCTAAGCTAAGCTAAGCTATCCTAAGCTAAGCTATCCTAAGCTATCCTAAGCTAAGCTATCCTAAGCTATCCTAAGCTAAGCTATCCTAAGCTAAGCTATCCTAAGCTATCCTAAGCTAAGCTATCCTAAGCTATCCTAAGCTAAGCTATCCTAAGCTAAGCTAAGCTAAGCCAACCTAAGCTAAGCTATCCTAAGCTAAGCTAAGCTAAGCTATCCTAAGCTAAGCTAAGCTAAGCTATCCTAAGCTAAGCTAAGCTAAGCTATCCTAAGCTAAGCTAAGCTAAGCTATCCTAAGCTATCCTAAGCTATCCTAAGCTAAGCTATCCTAAGCTATCCGAAGCTAAGCTAAGCTAAGCTATCCTAAGCTAAGCTAAGCTAAGCTATCCTAAGCTAAGCTAAGCTAAGCTATCCTAAGCTAAGCTATCCTAAGCTATCCGAAGCTAAGCTAAGCTAAGCTATCCTAAGCTAAGCTAAGCTAAGCTATCCTAAGCTAAGCTAAGCTAAGCTATCCTAAGCTAAGCTAAGCTAAGCTATCCTAAGCTAAGCTATCCTAAGCTATCCTAAGCTAAGCTATCCTAAGCTATCCTAAGCTAAGCTATCCTAAGCTAAGCTATCCTAAGCTATCCTAAGCTAAGCTATCCTAAGCTATCCTAAGCTAAGCTATCCTAAGCTAAGCTAAGCTAAGCCAACCTAAGCTAAGCTAAGCTATCCTAAGCTAAGCTAAGCTATCCTAAGCTAAGCTAAGCTATCCTAAGCTAAGCTAAGCTAAGCTATCCTAAGCTAAGCTAAGCTATCCTAAGCTAAGCTAAGCTAAGCTATCCTAAGCTAAGCTAAGCTATCCTAAGCTAAGCTAAGCTAAGCTATACTAAGCTAAGCTAAGCTATCCTAAGCTAAGCTATCCTAAGCTATCCTAAGCTAAGCTATCCTAAGCTATCCTAAGCTAAGCTATCCTAAGCTATCCTAAGCTAAGCTATCCTAAGCTATCCTAAGCTAAGCTAAGCTAAGCTATCCTAAGCTAAGCTAAGCTAAGTTATCCTAAGCTAAGCTAAGCTAACCTAAGCTAAGCTAAGCTAAGCTATCCTAAGCTAAGCTAAGCTAAGCTTTCCTAAGCTATCCTAAGCTAAGCTATCCTAAGCTAAGCTAAGCTAAGCTATCCTAAGCTAAGCTAAGCTATCCTAAGCTAAGCTAAGCTAAGCTATCCTAAGCTAAGCTAAGCTAAGCTATCCTAAGCTATCCTAAGCTATCCTAAGCTAAGCTATCCTAAGCTAAGCTAAGCTAAGCTATCCTAAGCTAAGCTAAGCTAAGCTATCCTAAGCTAAGCTATCCTAAGCTATCCGAAGCTAAGCTAAGCTAAGCTATCCTAAGCTAAGCTAAGCTAAGCTATCCTAAGCTAAGCTAAGCTAAGCTATCCTAAGCTAAGCTAAGCTAAGCTATCCTAAGCTAAGCTATCCTAAGCTATCCTAAGCTAAGCTATCCTAAGCTATCCTAAGCTAAGCTATCCTAAGCTAAGCTATCCTAAGCTATCCTAAGCTAAGCTATCCTAAGCTAAGCTAAGCTATCCTAAGCTAAGCTAAGCTAAGCTATCCTAAGCTAAGCTAAGCTATCCTAAGCTAAGCTAAGCTAAGCTATCCTAAGCTAAGCTAAGCTATCCTAAGCTAAGCTATCCTAAGCTATCCTAAGCTAAGCTATCCTAAGCTATCCTAAGCTAAGCTATCCTAAGCTATCCTAAGCTAAGCTATCCTAAGCTATCCTAAGCTAAGCTATCCTAAGCTATCCTAAGCTAAGCTAAGCTAAGCTATCCTAAGCTAAGCTAAGCTAAGCTATCCTAAGCTAAGCTATCCTAAGCTATCCTAAGCTATCCTAAGCTAAGCTATCCTAAGCTATCCTAAGCTAAGCTAAGCTAAGCTATCCTAAGCTAAGCTAAGCTATCCTAAGCTAAGCTATCCTAAGCTAAGCTCTCCTAAGGTAAGCTATCCTAAGCTAAGCTAAGCTATCCTAAGCTAAGCTAAGCTAAGCTAAGCTAAGCTAAGCTAAGCTAAGCTAAGCTAAGCTATCCTAAGCTAAGCTAAGCTAAGCTATCCTAAGCTAAGCTAAGCTAAGCTACCTAAGCTAAGCTAAGCTAAGCTATCCTAAGCTAAGCTAAGCTAAGCTATCCTAAGCTAAGCTAAGCTATCCTAAGCTAAGCTAAGCTAAGCTATCCTAAGCTAAGCTAAGCTATCCTAAGCTAAGCTAAGCTAAGCTATCCTAAGCTAAGCTAAGCTAAGCTATCCTAAGCTAAGCTAAGCTAAGCTATCCTAAGCTAAGCTAAGCTATCCTAAGCTAAGCTAAGCTAAGCTATCCTAAGCTAAGCTAAGCTAAGCAATCCTAAGCTATCCTAAGCTAACCTATCCTAAGCTAAGCTAAGCTAAGCTAACCTAAGCTAAGCTATCCTAAGCTAAGCTAAGCTAAGCTATCCTAAGCTAAGCTAAGCTAAGCTATCCTAAGCTAAGCTAAGCTATCCTAAGCTATCCTAAGCTAAGCTATCCTAAGCTATCCTAAGCTATCCTAAGCTAAGCTAAGCTATCCTAAGCTATCCTAAGCTAAGCTAAGCTATCCTAAGCTAAGCTAAGCTATCCTAAGCTAAGCTAAGCTAAGCTATCCTAAGCTAAGCTAAGCTAAGCTATCCTAAGCTAAGCTAAGCTAAGCTATCCTAAGCTAAGCTAAGCTATCCTAAGCTAAGCTAAGCTAAGCTATCCTAAGCTAAGCTAAGCTAATCTATCCTAAGCTATCCTAAGCTAAGCTATCCTAAGCTAAGCTATCCTAAGCTATCCTAAGCTAAGCTATCCTAAGCTATCCTAAGCTAAGCTATCCTAAGCTATCCTAAGCTAAGCTATCCTAAGCTATCCTAAGCTAAGCTAAGCTATCCTAAGCTATCCTAAGCTAAGCTAAGCTATCCTAAGCTAAGCTAAGCTATCCTAAGCTAAGCTAAGCTAAGCTATCCTAAGCTAAGCTAAGCTAAGCTATCCTAAGCTAAGCTAAGCTAAGCTATCCTAAGCTAAGCTAAGCTATCCTAAGCTAAGCTAAGCTAAGCTATCCTAAGCTAAGCTAAGCTAATCTATCCTAAGCTATCCTAAGCTAAGCTATCCTAAGCTATCCTAAGCTAAGCTAAGCTAAGCTAAGCTAAGCTATCCTAAGCTAAGCTAAGCTAAGCTATCCTAAGCCAAGCTAAGCTAAGCTAAGCTAAGCTAAGCTAAGCTATCCTAAGCTAAGCTAAGCTTAGCTAAGCTATCCTAAGCTAAGCTAAGCTAAGCTATCCTAAGCTAAGCTAAGCTAAGCTATCCTAAGCTAAGCTAAGCTAAGCTATCCTAAGCTAAGCTAAGCTAAGCTATCCTAAACTAAGCTATCCTAAGCTAATTTATCCTAAGCTAAGCTAAGCAAAGCTATCCTAAGCTAAGCTAAGCTAAGCTAAGCTATCCTAAACTAAGCTAAGCTAAGCTATCCTAAGCTAAGCTAAGCTAAGCTATCCTAAGCTAAGCTAAGCTAAGCTTTCCTAAGCTATCCTAAGCTAAGCTATCCTAAGCTAAGCTAAGCTAAGCTATCCTAAGCTAAGCTAAGCTACCTAAGCTAAGCTAAGCTAAGCTATCCTAAGCTAAGCTATCCTAAGCTATCCTAAGCTAAGCTATCCTAAGCTATCCTAAGCTAAGCTATCCTAAGCTAAGCTAAGCTAAGCTATCCTAAGCTAAGCTAAGCTAAGCTATCCTAAGCTAAGCTAAGCTAAGCTATCCTAAGCTAAGCTAAGCTATCCTAAGCTAAGCTAAGCTATCCTAAGCTAAGCTAAGCTAAGCTATCCTAAGCTAAGCTAAGCTAAGCTATCCTAAGCTATCCTAAGCTAAGCTATCCTAAGCTAAGCTATCCTAAGCTAAGCTATCCTAAGCTATCCTAAGCTAAGCTATCCTAATCTATCCTAAGCTAAGCTATCCTAAGCTATCCGAAGCTAAGCTATCCTAAGCTATCCTAAGCTAAGCTAAGCTAAGCTAAGCTAAGCTATCCTAAGCTAAGCTATCCTAAGCTAAGCTATCCTAAGCTAATCTATCCTAAGCTATCCTAAGCTAAGCTAAGCTAAGCTATCCTAAGCTAAGCTAAGCTAAGCTATCCTAAGCTAAGCTAAGTTAAGCTAAGCTATCCTAAGCTATCCTAAGCTAAGCTATCCTAAGCTAAGCTATCCTAAGCTATCCTAAGCTAAGCTATCCTAATCTATCCTAAGCTAAGCTATCCTAAGCTAATCTATCCTAAGCTATCCTAAGCTATCCTAAGCTAAGCTAAGCTAAGCTATACTAAGCTATCCTAAGCTAAGCTATCCTAAGCTAATCTATCCTAAGCTATCCTAAGCTAAGCTAAGCTAAGCTATCCTAAGCTAAGCTAAGCTATCCTAAGCTAAGCTAAGTTAAGCTAAGCTATCCTAAGCTATCCTAAGCTAAGCTATCCTAAGCTAAGCTATCCTAAGCTATCCTAAGCTAAGCTATCCTAAGCTATCCTAAGCTAAGCTATCCTAAGCTAAGCTATCCTAAGCTAAGCTATCCTAAGCTAAGCTAAGCTAAGCTATCCTAAGCTAAGCTAAGCTAAGCTATCCTAAGCTATCCTAAGCTAAGCTATCCTAAGCTAAGCTAAGCTAAGCTAAGCTATCCTAAGCTAAGCTAAGCTAAGCTATCCTAAGCTAAGCTAAGCTAAGCTATCCTAAGCTAAGCTAAGCTAAGCTAAGCTAAGCTAAGCTATCCTAAGCTAAGCTAAGCTAAGCTATCCTAAGCTAAGCTAAGCTAAGCTATCCTAAGCTAAGCTAAACTAAGCTATCCTAAGCAAAGCTAAGCTAAGCTAAGCTATCCTAAGCTAAGCTAAGCTAAGCTATCCTAAGCTAAGCTAAGCTAAGCTATCCTAAGCTAAGCTAAGCTATCCTAAGCTAAGCTAAGCTAAGCTATCCTAAGCTAAGCTAAGCTAAGCTATCCTAAGCTATCCTAAGCTAAGCTATCCTAAGCTAAGCTAAGCTAAGCTATCCTAAGCTATCCTAAGCTAAGCTATCCTAAGCTAAGCTAAGCTAAGCTATCCTAAGCTAAGCTAAGCTAAGCTATCCTAAGCTAAGCTAAGCTAAGCTAAGCTAAGCTAAGCTAAGCTATCCTAAGCTAAGCTAAGCTAAGCTATCCTAAGCTAAGCTAAGCTAAGCTATCCTAAGCTAAGCTAAGCTAAGCTAAGCTAAGCTAAGCTAAGCTATCCTAAGCTATCCTAAGCTAAGCTATCCTAAGCTAAGCTATCCTAAGCTATCCTAAGCTAAGCTATCCTAAGCTAAGCTAAGCTAAGCTATCCTAAGCTAAGCTATCCTAAGCTATCCTAAGCTAAGCTATCCTAAGCTATCCTAAGCTAAGCTATCCTAAACTATCCTAAGCTAAGCTATCCTAAGCTATCCTAAGCTAAGCTAAGCTAAGCTATCCTAAGCTAAGCTATCCTAAGCTATCCTAAGCTATCCTAAGCTAAGCTATCCTAAGCTAAGCTCTCCTAAGGTAAGCTATCCTAAGCTATCCTAAGCTAAGCTAAGCTAAGCTATCCTAAGCTAAGCTAAGCTATCCTAAGCTAAGCTAAGCTAAGCTATCCTAAGCTAAGCTAAGCTAAGCTATCCTAAGCTAAGTTAAGCTAAGCTATCCTAAGCTAAGCTAAGCTAAGCTCTCCTAAGCTAAGCTATCCTAAGCTATCCTAAGCTAAGCTAAGCTATCCTAAGCTAAGCTAAGCTAAGCTATCCTAAGCTAAGCTAAGCTATCCTAAGCTAAGCTATCCTAAGCTAAGCTAAGCTAAGCTAAGCTAAGCTATCCTAAGCTAAGCTAAGCTAAGCGATCCTAAGCTAAGCTAAGCTAAGCTATCCTAAGCTAAGCTAAACTAAGCTATCCTAAGCTAAGCTAAGCTAAGCTATCCTAAGCTAAGTTAAGCTAAGCTATCCTAAGCTAAGCTAAGCTAAGCGATCCTAAGCTAAGCTAAGCTAAGCTATCCTAAGCTAAGCTAAGCTAAGCTATCCTAAGCTAAGCTAAGCTATCCTAAGCTAAGCTAAGCTAAGCTATCCTAAGCTAAGCTAAGCTAAGCTATCCTAAGCTAAGCTAAGCTATCCTAAGCTAAGCTAAGCTAAGCTATCCTAAGCTAAGCTAAGCTAAGCTATCCTAAGCTAAGCTATCCTAAGCTATGCTAAGCTAAGCTAAGCTAAGCTAACCTAAGCTAAGCTATCCTAAGCTAAGCTATCCTAAGCAAAGCTAAGCTAAGCTATCCTAAGCTAAGCTATCCTAAGCTAAGCTAAGCTAAGCTATCCTAAGCTAAGCTAAGCTAAGCTAAGCTAAGCTAAGCTATCCTAAGCTAAGCTAAGCTAAGCTATCCTAAGCTAAGCTAAGCTATCCTAAGCTAAGCTAAGCTAAGCTATCCTAAGCTAAGCTAAGCTAAGCTAAGCTAAGCTAAGCTAAGCTATCCTAAGCTATCCTAAGCTAAGCTATCCTAAGCTAAGCTATCCTAAGCTATCCTAAGCTAAGCTATCCTAAGCTAAGCTAAGCTAAGCTATCCTAAGCTAAGCTATCCTAAGCTAAGCTATCCTAAGCTATCCTAAGCTATCCTAAGCTAAGCTAAGCTAAGCTATCCTAAGCTAAGCTAAGCTATCCTAAGCTATCCTAAGCTAAGCTATCCTAAGCTATCCTAAGCTATCCTAAGCTAAGCTAAGCTATCCTAAGCTATCCTAAGCTAAGCTAAGCTATCCTAAGCTAAGCTAAGCTATCCTAAGCTAAGCTAAGCTAAGCTATCCTAAGCTAAGCTAAGCTAAGCTATCCTAAGCTAAGCTAAGCTAAGCTATCCTAAGCTAAGCTAAGCTATCCTAAGCTAAGCTAAGCTAAGCTATCCTAAGCTAAGCTAAGCTAATCTATCCTAAGCTATCCTAAGCTAAGCTATCCTAAGCTAAGCTATCCTAAGCTATCCTAAGCTAAGCTATCCTAAGCTATCCTAAGCTAAGCTATCCTAAGCTATCCTAAGCTAAGCTATCCTAAGCTATCCTAAGCTAAGCTATCCTAAGCTATCCTAAGCTAAGCTAAGCTATCCTAAGCTATCCTAAGCTAAGCTAAGCTATCCTAAGCTAAGCTAAGCTATCCTAAGCTAAGCTAAGCTAAGCTATCCTAAGCTAAGCTAAGCTAAGCTATCCTAAGCTAAGCTAAGCTAAGCTATCCTAAGCTAAGCTAAGCTATCCTAAGCTAAGCTAAGCTAAGCTATCCTAAGCTAAGCTAAGCTAATCTATCCTAAGCTATCCTAAGCTAAGCTATCCTAAGCTATCCTAAGCTAAGCTAAGCTAAGCTAAGCTAAGCTATCCTAAGCTAAGCTAAGCTAAGCTATCCTAAGCCAAGCTAAGCTAAGCTAAGCTAAGCTAAGCTAAGCTATCCTAAGCTAAGCTAAGCTTAGCTAAGCTATCCTAAGCTAAGCTAAGCTAAGCTATCCTAAGCTAAGCTAAGCTAAGCTATCCTAAGCTAAGCTAAGCTAAGCTATCCTAAGCTAAGCTAAGCTAAGCTATCCTAAACTAAGCTATCCTAAGCTAATTTATCCTAAGCTAAGCTAAGCAAAGCTATCCTAAGCTAAGCTAAGCTAAGCTAAGCTATCCTAAACTAAGCTAAGCTAAGCTATCCTAAGCTAAGCTAAGCTAAGCTATCCTAAGCTAAGCTAAGCTAAGCTTTCCTAAGCTATCCTAAGCTAAGCTATCCTAAGCTATCCTAAGCTAAGCTATCCTAATCTATCCTAAGCTAAGCTATCCTAAGCTATCCGAAGCTAAGCTATCCTAAGCTATCCTAAGCTAAGCTAAGCTAAGCTAAGCTAAGCTATCCTAAGCTAAGCTATCCTAAGCTAAGCTATCCTAAGCTAATCTATCCTAAGCTATCCTAAGCTAAGCTAAGCTATCCTAAGCTATCCTAAGCTAAGCTATCCTAAGCTATCCTAAGCTAAGCTATCCTAAGCTATCCTAAGCTAAGCTAACCTAAGCTAAGCTATCCTAAGCTATCCTAAGCTAAGCTAAGCTAAGCTATCCTAAGCTAAGCTAAGCTAAGCTATCCTAAGCTATCCTAAGCTAAGCTATCCTAAGCTAAGCTAAGCTAAGCTATCCTAAGCTAAGCTAAGCTAAGCTATCCTAAGCTAAGCTATCCTAAGCTATCCGAAGCTAAGCTAAGCTAAGCTATCCTAAGCTAAGCTAAGCTAAGCTATCCTAAGCTAAGCTATCCTAAGCTAAGCTAAGCTAAGCTATCCTAAGCTATCCTAAGCTAAGCTATCCTAAGCTAAGCTATCCTAAGCTAAGCTATCCTAAGCTATCCTAAGCTAAGCTATCCTAAGCTAAGCTCTCCTAAGGTAAGCTATCCTAAGCTAAGCTAAGCTATCCTAAGCTAAGCTAAGCTAAGCTAAGCTAAGCTAAGCTAAGCTAAGCTAAGCTATCCTAAGCTAAGCTAAGCTAAGCTATCCTAAGCTAAGCTAAGCTAAGCTACCTAAGCTATCCTAAGCTAAGCTATCCTAAGCTATCCTAAGCTAAGCTATCCTAAGCTATCCTAAGCTAAGCTATCCTAAGCTAAGCTAAGCTATCCTAAGCTAAGCTAAGCTAAGCTATCCTAAGCTAAGCTAAGGTAAGCTATCCTAAGCTAAGCTAAGCTATCCTAAGCTAAGCTAAGCTAAGCTAAGCTAAGCTAAGCTAAGCTAAGCTAAGCTATCCTAAGCTAAGCTAAGCTAAGCTATCCTAAGCTAAGCTAAGCTAAGCTACCTAAGCTAAGCTAAGCTAAGCTATCCTAAGCTAAGCTAAGCTAAGCTATCCTAAGCTAAGCTAAGCTAAGCTATCCTAAGCTATCCTAAGCTAAGCTAAGCTAAGCTATCCTAAGCTAAGCTATCCTAAGCTAAGCTATCCTAAGCTATCCTAAGCTAAGCTATCCTAAGCTAAGCTCTCCTAAGGTAAGCTATCCTAAGCTAAGCTAAGCTATCCTAAGCTAAGCTAAGCTAAGCTAAGCTAAGCTAAGCTAAGCTAAGCTATCCTAAGCTAAGCTAAGCTAAGCTATCCTAAGCTAAGCTAAGCTAAGCTACCTAAGCTAAGCTAAGCTAAGCTATCCTAAGCTAAGCTAAGCTAAGCTATCCTAAGCTAAGCTAAGCTAAGCTATCCTAAGCTATCCTAAGCTAAGCTAAGCTAAGCTATCCTAAGCTAAGCTATCCTAAGCTAAGCTATCCTAAGCTATCCTAAGCTAAGCTATCCTAAGCTAAGCTCTCCTAAGGTAAGCTATCCTAAGCTAAGCTAAGCTATCCTAAGCTAAGCTAAGCTAAGCTAAGCTAAGCTAAGCTAAGCTAAGCTAAGCTATCCTAAGCTAAGCTAAGCTAAGCTATCCTAAGCTAAGCTAAGCTAAGCTACCTAAGCTAAGCTAAGCTAAGCTAAGCTAAGCTATCCTAAGCTAAGCTAAGCTAAGCTATCCTAAGCTAAGCTAAGCTAAGCTATCCTAAGCTATCCTAAGCTATCCTAAGCTAAGCTATCCTAAGCTAAGCTAAGCTAAGCTATCCTAAGCTAAGCTAAGCTAAGCTATCCTAAGCTAAGCTATCCTAAGCTATCCGAAGCTAAGCTAAGCTAAGCTATCCTAAGCTAAGCTAAGCTAAGCTATCCTAAGCTAAGCTAAGCTAAGCTATCCTAAGCTAAGCTAAGCTAAGCTATCCTAAGCTAAGCTATCCTAAGCTATCCTAAGCTAAGCTATCCTAAGCTATCCTAAGCTAAGCTATCCTAAGCTAAGCTATCCTAAGCTATCCTAAGCTAAGCTATCCTAAGCTATCCTAAGCTAAGCTATCCTAAGCTAAGCTAAGCTATCCTAAGCTAAGCTAAGCTAAGCTATCCTAAGCTAAGCTAAGCTAAGCTATCCTAAGCTAAGCTAAGCTATCCTAAGCTAAGCTAAGCTAAGCTATCCTAAGCTAAGCTCTCCTAAGGTAAGCTATCCTAAGCTAAGCTAAGCTATCCTAAGCTAAGCTAAGCTAAGCTAAGCTAAGCTAAGCTAAGCTAAGCTAAGCTATCCTAAGCTAAGCTAAGCTAAGCTATCCTAAGCTAAGCTAAGCTAAGCTACCTAAGCTAAGCTAAGCTAAGCTATCCTAAGCTAAGCTAAGCTAAGCTATCCTAAGCTAAGCTAAGCTAAGCTATCCTAAGCTAGCCTAAGCTATCCTAAGCTAAGCTATCCTAAGCTATCCTAAGCTAAGCTAAGCTAAGCTATCCTAAGCTAAGCTAAGCTAAGCTATCCTAAGCTAAGCTAAGCTATCCTAAGCTAAGCTAAGCTAACCTAAGCTAAGCTAAGCTAAGCTATCCTAAGCTAAGCTAAGCTAAGCTTTCCTAAGCTATCCTAAGCTAAGCTATCCTAAGCTAAGCTAAGCTAAGCTATCCTAAGCTAAGCTAAGCTATCCTAAGCTAAGCTAAGCTAAGCTATCCTAAGCTAAGCTAAGCTAAGCTATCCTAAGCTATCCTAAGCTATCCTAAGCTAAGCTATCCTAAGCTAAGCTAAGCTAAGCTATCCTAAGCTAAGCTAAGCTAAGCTATCCTAAGCTAAGCTATCCTAAGCTATCCGAAGCTAAGCTAAGCTAAGCTATCCTAAGCTAAGCTAAGCTAAGCTATCCTAAGCTAAGCTAAGCTAAGCTATCCTAAGCTAAGCTAAGCTAAGCTATCCTAAGCTATCCTAAGCTAAGCTATCCTAAGCTAAGCTAAGCTAAGCTATCCTAAGCTAAGCTAAGCTAAGCTATCCTAAGCTAAGCTATCCTAAGCTATCCGAAGCTAAGCTAAGCTAAGCTATCCTAAGCTAAGCTAAGCTAAGCTATCCTAAGCTAAGCTATCCTAAGCTATCCTAAGCTAAGCTAAGCTAAGCTATCCTAAGCTAAGCTAAGCTAAGCTATCCTAAGCTATCCTAAGCTAAGCTATCCTAAGCTAAGCTATCCTAAGCTAAGCTATCCTAAGCTATCCTAAGCTAAGCTATCCTAAGCTAAGCTCTCCTAAGGTAAGCTATCCTAAGCTAAGCTATCCTAAGCTAAGCTATCCTAAGCTATCCTAAGCTAAGCTAAGCTAAGCTATCCTAAGCTAAGCTAAGCTAAGCTATCCTAAGCTAAGCTAAGCTATCCTAAGCTAAGCTAAGCTAAGCTATCCTAAGCTAAGCTAAGCTAAGCTATCCTAAGCTATCCTAAGCTATCCTAAGCTAAGCTATCCTAAGCTATCCTAAGCTAAGCTAAGCTAAGCTATCCTAAGCTAAGCTAAGCTAAGCTATCCTAAGCTAAGCTAAGCTAAGCTATCCAAAGCTAAGCTATCCTAAGCTATCCGAAGCTAAGCTAAGCTAAGCTATCCTAAGCTAAGCTAAGCTAAGCTATCCTAAGCTAAGCTAAGCTAAGCTATCCTAAGCTAAGCTAAGCTAAGCTATCCTAAGCTAAGCTATCCTAAGCTATCCTAAGCTAAGCTATCCTAAGCTATCCTAAGCTAAGCTAAGCTATCCTATCCTAAGCTATCCTAAGCTAAGCTATCCTAAGCTATCCTAAGCTAAGCTATCCTAAGCTAAGCTAAGCTAAGCCAACCTAAGCTAAGCTATCCTAAGCTAAGCTAAGCTAAGCTATCCTAAGCTAAGCTAAGCTAAGCTATCCTAAGCTAAGCTAAGCTAAGCTATCCTAAGCTATCCTAAGCTATCCTAAGCTAAGCTATCCTAAGCTATCCGAAGCTAAGCTAAGCTAAGCTATCCTAAGCTAAGCTAAGCTAAGCTATCCTAAGCTAAGCTAAGCTAAGCTATCCTAAGCTAAGCTATCCTAAGCTATCCGAAGCTAAGCTAAGCTAAGCTATCCTAAGCTAAGCTAAGCTAAGCTATCCTAAGCTAAGCTATCCTAAGCTATCCTAAGCTAAGCTATCCTAAGCTATCCTAAGCTAAGCTATCCTAAGCTAAGCTATCCTAAGCTATCCTAAGCTAAGCTATCCTAAGCTAAGCTATCCTAAGCTATCCGAAGCTAAGCTAAGCTAAGCTATCCTAAGCTAAGCTAAGCTAAGCTATCCTAAGCTAAGCTAAGCTAAGCTATCCTAAGCTAAGCTAAGCTAAGCTATCCTAAGCTAAGCTATCCTAAGCTATCCTAAGCTAAGCTATCCTAAGCTATCCTAAGCTAAGCTATCCTAAGCTAAGCTATCCTAAGCTATCCTAAGCTAAGCTATCCTAAGCTATCCTAAGATAAGCTATCCTAAGCTAAGCTAAGCTAAGCCAACCTAAGCTAAGCTAAGCTATCCTAAGCTAAGCTAAGCTATCCTAAGCTAAGCTAAGCTAAGCTATCCTAAGCTAAGCTAAGCTAAGCTATCCTAAGCTAAGCTAAGCTATCCTAAGCTAAGCTAAGCTATACTAAGCTAAGCTAAGCTATCCTAAGCTAAGCTATCCTAAGCTATCCTAAGCTAAGCTATCCTAAGCTATCCTAAGCTAAGCTATCCTAAGCTATCCTAAGCTAAGCTATCCTAAGCTATCCTAAGCTAAGCTAAGCTAAGCTATCCTAAGCTAAGCTAAGCTAAGCTATCCTAAGCTAAGCTAAGCTAACCTAAGCTAAGCTAAGCTAAGCTATCCTAAGCTAAGCTAAGCTAAGCTTTCCTAAGCTATCCTAAGCTAAGCTATCCTAAGCTAAGCTAAGCTAAGCTATCCTAAGCTAAGCTAAGCTATCCTAAGCTAAGCTAAGCTAAGCTATCCTAAGCTAAGCTAAGCTAAGCTATCCTAAGCTATCCTAAGCTATCCTAAGCTAAGCTATCCTAAGCTAAGCTAAGCTAAGCTATCCTAAGCTAAGCTAAGCTAAGCTATCCTAAGCTAAGCTATCCTAAGCTATCCGAAGCTAAGCTAAGCTAAGCTATCCTAAGCTAAGCTAAGCTAAGCTATCCTAAGCTAAGCTAAGCTAAGCTATCCTAAGCTAAGCTAAGCTAAGCTATCCTAAGCTAAGCTATCCTAAGCTATCCTAAGCTAAGCTATCCTAAGCTATCCTAAGCTAAGCTATCCTAAGCTAAGCTATCCTAAGCTATCCTAAGCTAAGCTATCCTAAGCTATCCTAAGCTAAGCTATCCTAAGCTAAGCTAAGCTATCCTAAGCTAAGCTAAGCTAAGCTAAGCTAAGCTAAGCTATCCTAAGCTAAGCTAAGCTATCCTAAGCTAAGCTAAGCTAAGCTATCCTAAGCTAAGCTAAGCTATCCTAAGCTAAGCTATCCTAAGCTATCCTAAGCTAAGCTATCCTAAGCTATCCTAAGCTAAGCTATCCTAAGCTATCCTAAGCTAAGCTATCCTAAGCTATCCTAAGCTAAGCTAAGCTAAGCTATCCTAAGCTAAGCTAAGCTAAGCTATCCTAAGCTATAGCTATAGCTTAGGATAGCTTAGCTTAGCTTAGCTTAGGATAGCTTAGCTTAGCTTAGCTTAGGATAGCTTAGGATAGCTTAGCTTAGGATAGCTTAGGATAGCTTAGCTTAGGATAGCTTAGGATAGCTTAGCTTAGGATAGCTTAGGATAGCTTAGCTTAGGATAGCTTAGCTTAGCTTAGGATAGCTTAGCTTAGCTTAGCTTAGGATAGCTTAGCTTAGCTTAGGATAGCTTAGCTTAGCTTAGCTTAGCTTAGCTTAGCTTAGGATAGCTTAGCTTAGCTTAGGATAGCTTAGCTTAGGATAGCTTAGGATAGCTTAGCTTAGGATAGCTTAGGATAGCTTAGCTTAGGATAGCTTAGCTTAGGATAGCTTAGGATAGCTTAGCTTAGGATAGCTTAGGATAGCTTAGCTTAGGATAGCTTAGCTTAGCTTAGCTTAGGATAGCTTAGCTTAGCTTAGCTTAGGATAGCTTAGCTTAGCTTAGCTTAGGATAGCTTAGCTTAGCTTAGCTTCGGATAGCTTAGGATAGCTTAGCTTAGGATAGCTTAGCTTAGCTTAGCTTAGGATAGCTTAGCTTAGCTTAGCTTAGGATAGCTTAGCTTAGGATAGCTTAGGATAGCTTAGGATAGCTTAGCTTAGCTTAGCTTAGGATAGCTTAGCTTAGCTTAGCTTAGGATAGCTTAGCTTAGCTTAGGATAGCTTAGCTTAGCTTAGCTTAGGATAGCTTAGCTTAGGATAGCTTAGGAAAGCTTAGCTTAGCTTAGCTTAGGATAGCTTAGCTTAGCTTAGCTTAGGTTAGCTTAGCTTAGCTTAGGATAGCTTAGCTTAGCTTAGCTTAGGATAGCTTAGCTTAGCTTAGCTTAGGATAGCTTAGGATAGCTTAGCTTAGGATAGCTTAGGATAGCTTAGCTTAGGATAGCTTAGGATAGCTTAGCTTAGGATAGCTTAGGATAGCTTAGCTTAGGATAGCTTAGCTTAGCTTAGTATAGCTTAGCTTAGCTTAGGATAGCTTAGCTTAGCTTAGGATAGCTTAGCTTAGCTTAGCTTAGGATAGCTTAGCTTAGCTTAGCTTAGGATAGCTTAGCTTAGCTTAGGATAGCTTAGCTTAGCTTAGGTTGGCTTAGCTTAGCTTAGCTTAGGATAGCTTATCTTAGGATAGCTTAGGATAGCTTAGCTTAGGATAGCTTAGGATAGCTTAGCTTAGGATAGCTTAGCTTAGGATAGCTTAGGATAGCTTAGCTTAGGATAGCTTAGGATAGCTTAGCTTAGGATAGCTTAGCTTAGCTTAGCTTAGGATAGCTTAGCTTAGCTTAGCTTAGGATAGCTTAGCTTAGCTTAGCTTAGGATAGCTTAGCTTAGCTTAGCTTCGGATAGCTTAGGATAGCTTAGCTTAGGATAGCTTAGCTTAGGATAGCTTAGGATAGCTTAGCTTAGGATAGCTTAGCTTAGGATAGCTTAGGATAGCTTAGCTTAGGATAGCTTAGGATAGCTTAGCTTAGGATAGCTTAGCTTAGCTTAGCTTAGGATAGCTTAGCTTAGCTTAGCTTCGGATAGCTTAGGATAGCTTAGCTTAGGATAGCTTAGCTTAGCTTAGCTTAGGATAGCTTAGCTTAGCTTAGCTTAGGATAGCTTAGCTTAGCTTAGCTTCGGATAGCTTAGGATAGCTTAGCTTAGGATAGCTTAGGATAGCTTAGGATAGCTTAGCTTAGCTTAGCTTAGGATAGCTTAGCTTAGCTTAGCTTAGGATAGCTTAGCTTAGCTTAGCTTAGGATAGCTTAGCTTAGGTTGGCTTAGCTTAGCTTAGCTTAGGATAGCTTAGCTTAGGATAGCTTAGGATAGCTTAGCTTAGGATAGCTTAGGATAGGATAGCTTAGCTTAGCTTAGGATAGCTTAGGATAGCTTAGCTTAGGATAGCTTAGGATAGCTTAGCTTAGGATAGCTTAGCTTAGCTTAGCTTAGGATAGCTTAGCTTAGCTTAGCTTAGGATAGCTTAGCTTAGCTTAGCTTAGGATAGCTTAGCTTAGCTTAGCTTCGGATAGCTTAGGATAGCTTAGCTTTGGATAGCTTAGCTTAGCTTAGCTTAGGATAGCTTAGCTTAGCTTAGCTTAGGATAGCTTAGCTTAGCTTAGCTTAGGATAGCTTAGGATAGCTTAGCTTAGGATAGCTTAGGATAGCTTAGGATAGCTTAGCTTAGCTTAGCTTAGGATAGCTTAGCTTAGCTTAGCTTAGGATAGCTTAGCTTAGCTTAGGATAGCTTAGCTTAGCTTAGCTTAGGATAGCTTAGCTTAGCTTAGCTTAGGATAGCTTAGGATAGCTTAGCTTAGGATAGCTTAGCTTAGGATAGCTTACCTTAGGAGAGCTTAGCTTAGGATAGCTTAGCTTAGGATAGCTTAGGATAGCTTAGCTTAGGATAGCTTAGCTTAGGATAGCTTAGCTTAGGATAGCTTAGGATAGCTTAGCTTAGCTTAGCTTAGGATAGCTTAGCTTAGCTTAGCTTAGGATAGCTTAGGATAGCTTAGCTTAGGATAGCTTAGCTTAGCTTAGCTTAGGATAGCTTAGCTTAGCTTAGCTTCGGATAGCTTAGGATAGCTTAGCTTAGGATAGCTTAGCTTAGCTTAGCTTAGGATAGCTTAGCTTAGCTTAGCTTAGGATAGCTTAGCTTAGGATAGCTTAGGATAGCTTAGCTTAGCTTAGCTTAGGATAGCTTAGCTTAGCTTAGCTTAGGATAGCTTAGCTTAGCTTAGCTTAGGATAGCTTAGCTTAGCTTAGCTTCGGATAGCTTAGGATAGCTTAGCTTAGGATAGCTTAGCTTAGCTTAGCTTAGGATAGCTTAGCTTAGCTTAGCTTAGGATAGCTTAGCTTAGGATAGCTTAGGATAGCTTAGGATAGCTTAGCTTAGCTTAGCTTAGGATAGCTTAGCTTAGCTTAGCTTAGGATAGCTTAGCTTAGCTTAGGATAGCTTAGCTTAGCTTAGCTTAGGATAGCTTAGCTTAGGATAGCTTAGGAAAGCTTAGCTTAGCTTAGCTTAGGATAGCTTAGCTTAGCTTAGCTTAGGTTAGCTTAGCTTAGCTTAGGATAGCTTAGCTTAGCTTAGGATAGCTTAGCTTAGCTTAGCTTAGGATAGCTTAGCTTAGCTTAGCTTAGGATAGCTTAGGATAGCTTAGCTTAGGATAGCTTAGGCTAGCTTAGGATAGCTTAGCTTAGCTTAGCTTAGGATAGCTTAGCTTAGCTTAGCTTAGGATAGCTTAGCTTAGCTTAGCTTAGGTAGCTTAGCTTAGCTTAGCTTAGGATAGCTTAGCTTAGCTTAGCTTAGGATAGCTTAGCTTAGCTTAGCTTAGCTTAGCTTAGCTTAGCTTAGCTTAGCTTAGGATAGCTTAGCTTAGCTTAGGATAGCTTACCTTAGGAGAGCTTAGCTTAGGATAGCTTAGCTTAGCTTAGCTTAGGATAGCTTAGCTTAGCTTAGGATAGCTTAGCTTAGCTTAGCTTAGGATAGCTTAGCTTAGCTTAGCTTAGGATAGCTTAGCTTAGCTTAGGATAGCTTAGCTTAGGATAGCTTAGGATAGCTTAGCTTAGGATAGCTTAGGATAGCTTAGCTTAGGATAGCTTAGCTTAGGATAGCTTAGGATAGCTTAGCTTAGGATAGCTTAGGATAGCTTAGCTTAGGATAGCTTAGCTTAGCTTAGCTTAGGATAGCTTAGCTTAGCTTAGCTTAGGATAGCTTAGCTTAGCTTAGCTTAGGATAGCTTAGCTTAGCTTAGCTTCGGATAGCTTAGGATAGCTTAGCTTAGGATAGCTTAGCTTAGCTTAGCTTAGGATAGCTTAGCTTAGCTTAGCTTAGGATAGCTTAGCTTAGGATAGCTTAGGATAGCTTAGGATAGCTTAGCTTAGCTTAGCTTAGGATAGCTTAGCTTAGCTTAGCTTAGGATAGCTTAGCTTAGCTTAGCTTAGCTTAGCTTAGGTAGCTTAGCTTAGCTTAGCTTAGGATAGCTTAGCTTAGCTTAGCTTAGGATAGCTTAGCTTAGCTTAGCTTAGCTTAGCTTAGCTTAGCTTAGCTTAGCTTAGGATAGCTTAGCTTAGCTTAGGATAGCTTACCTTAGGAGAGCTTAGCTTAGGATAGCTTAGCTTAGGATAGCTTAGGATAGCTTAGCTTAGGATAGCTTAGCTTAGGATAGCTTAGCTTAGCTTAGCTTAGGATAGCTTAGGATAGCTTAGCTTAGCTTAGCTTAGGATAGCTTAGCTTAGCTTAGCTTAGGATAGCTTAGCTTAGCTTAGCTTAGGTAGCTTAGCTTAGCTTAGCTTAGGATAGCTTAGCTTAGCTTAGCTTAGGATAGCTTAGCTTAGCTTAGCTTAGCTTAGCTTAGCTTAGCTTAGCTTAGGATAGCTTAGCTTAGCTTAGGATAGCTTACCTTAGGAGAGCTTAGCTTAGGATAGCTTAGCTTAGGATAGCTTAGGATAGCTTAGCTTAGGATAGCTTAGCTTAGGATAGCTTAGCTTAGCTTAGCTTAGGATAGCTTAGGATAGCTTAGCTTAGCTTAGCTTAGGATAGCTTAGCTTAGCTTAGCTTAGGATAGCTTAGCTTAGCTTAGCTTAGGTAGCTTAGCTTAGCTTAGCTTAGGATAGCTTAGCTTAGCTTAGCTTAGGATAGCTTAGCTTAGCTTAGCTTAGCTTAGCTTAGCTTAGCTTAGCTTAGCTTAGGATAGCTTAGCTTAGCTTAGGATAGCTTACCTTAGCTTAGCTTAGGATAGCTTAGCTTAGCTTAGCTTAGGATAGCTTAGCTTAGCTTAGGATAGCTTAGCTTAGGATAGCTTAGGATAGCTTAGCTTAGGATAGCTTAGGATAGCTTAGCTTAGGATAGCTTAGGTAGCTTAGCTTAGCTTAGCTTAGGATAGCTTAGCTTAGCTTAGCTTAGGATAGCTTAGCTTAGCTTAGCTTAGCTTAGCTTAGCTTAGCTTAGCTTAGCTTAGGATAGCTTAGCTTAGCTTAGGATAGCTTACCTTAGGAGAGCTTAGCTTAGGATAGCTTAGCTTAGGATAGCTTAGGATAGCTTAGCTTAGGATAGCTTAGCTTAGGATAGCTTAGCTTAGGATAGCTTAGGATAGCTTAGCTTAGCTTAGCTTAGGATAGCTTAGCTTAGGATAGCTTAGCTTAGCTTAGCTTAGGATAGCTTAGCTTAGCTTAGCTTCGGATAGCTTAGGATAGCTTAGCTTAGGATAGCTTAGCTTAGCTTAGCTTAGGATAGCTTAGCTTAGCTTAGCTTAGGATAGCTTAGCTTAGGATAGCTTAGGATAGCTTAGCTTAGCTTAGCTTAGGATAGCTTAGCTTAGCTTAGCTTAGGATAGCTTAGGATAGCTTAGCTTAGGTTAGCTTAGCTTAGGATAGCTTAGGATAGCTTAGCTTAGGATAGCTTAGGATAGCTTAGCTTAGGATAGCTTAGGATAGCTTAGCTTAGCTTAGGATAGCTTAGGATAGATTAGCTTAGGATAGCTTAGCTTAGGATAGCTTAGCTTAGGATAGCTTAGCTTAGCTTAGCTTAGCTTAGCTTAGGATAGCTTAGGATAGCTTAGCTTCGGATAGCTTAGGATAGCTTAGCTTAGGATAGATTAGGATAGCTTAGCTTAGGATAGCTTAGGATAGCTTAGCTTAGGATAGCTTAGGAAAGCTTAGCTTAGCTTAGCTTAGGATAGCTTAGCTTAGCTTAGCTTAGGATAGCTTAGCTTAGCTTAGTTTAGGATAGCTTAGCTTAGCTTAGCTTAGCTTAGGATAGCTTTGCTTAGCTTAGCTTAGGATAAATTAGCTTAGGATAGCTTAGTTTAGGATAGCTTAGCTTAGCTTAGCTTAGGATAGCTTAGCTTAGCTTAGCTTAGGATAGCTTAGCTTAGCTTAGCTTAGGATAGCTTAGCTTAGCTTAGCTTAGGATAGCTTAGCTAAGCTTAGCTTAGCTTAGGATAGCTTAGCTTAGCTTAGCTTAGCTTAGCTTAGCTTGGCTTAGGATAGCTTAGCTTAGCTTAGCTTAGGATAGCTTAGCTTAGCTTAGCTTAGCTTAGCTTAGGATAGCTTAGGATAGCTTAGCTTAGGATAGCTTAGGATAGATTAGCTTAGCTTAGCTTAGGATAGCTTAGCTTAGCTTAGCTTAGGATAGCTTAGCTTAGCTTAGGATAGCTTAGCTTAGCTTAGCTTAGGATAGCTTAGCTTAGCTTAGCTTAGGATAGCTTAGCTTAGCTTAGCTTAGGATAGCTTAGCTTAGCTTAGGATAGCTTAGCTTAGCTTAGGATAGCTTAGGATAGCTTAGCTTAGCTTAGGATAGCTTAGGATAGCTTAGCTTAGGATAGCTTAGGATAGCTTAGCTTAGGATAGCTTAGGATAGCTTAGCTTAGGATAGCTTAGGATAGCTTAGCTTAGGATAGCTTAGGATAGCTTAGCTTAGGATAGCTTAGCTTAGGATAGCTTAGGATAGATTAGCTTAGCTTAGCTTAGGATAGCTTAGCTTAGCTTAGCTTAGGATAGCTTAGCTTAGCTTAGGATAGCTTAGCTTAGCTTAGCTTAGGATAGCTTAGCTTAGCTTAGCTTAGGATAGCTTAGCTTAGCTTAGCTTAGGATAGCTTAGCTTAGCTTAGGATAGCTTAGCTTAGCTTAGGATAGCTTAGGATAGCTTAGCTTAGCTTAGGATAGCTTAGGATAGCTTAGGATAGCTTAGCTTAGGATAGCTTAGGATAGCTTAGCTTAGCTTAGGATAGCTTAGCTTAGCTTAGCTTAGGATAGCTTAGGATAGCTTAGGATAGCTTAGCTTAGGATAGCTTAGCTTAGGATAGCTTAGCTTAGCTTAGCTTAGGATAGCTTAGCTTAGGATAGCTTAGGATAGCTTAGCTTAGGATAGCTTAGCTTAGGATAGCTTAGGATAGCTTAGCTTAGCTTAGCTTAGCTTAGCTTAGCTTAGCTTAGGATAGCTTAGCTTAGCTTAGCTTAGGATAGCTTAGCTTAGCTTAGGATAGCTTAGCTTAGCTTAGCTTAGGATAGCTTAGCTTAGCTTAGCTTAGCTTAGCTTAGCTTAGGATAGCTTAGCTTAGCTTAGCTTAGGATAGCTTAGCTTAGGATAGCTTAGCTTAGCTTTGCTTAGGATAGCTTAGCTTAGGATAGCTTAGCTTAGGTTAGCTTAGCTTAGCTTAGCTTAGCATAGCTTAGGATAGCTTAGCTTAGGATAGCTTAGCTTAGCTTAGCTTAGGATAGCTTAGCTTAGCTTAGCTTAGGATAGCTTAGCTTAGCTTAGGATAGCTTAGCTTAGCTTAGCTTAGGATAGCTTAGCTTAGCTTAGCTTAGGATAGCTTAGCTTAGCTTAGGATAGCTTAGCTTAGCTTAGCTTAGGATAGCTTAGCTTAGCTTAGCTTAGGATCGCTTAGCTTAGCTTAGCTTAGGATAGCTTAGCTTAACTTAGCTTAGGATAGCTTAGCTTAGCTTAGCTTAGGATAGCTTAGTTTAGCTTAGCTTAGGATAGCTTAGCTTAGCTTAGCTTAGGATCGCTTAGCTTAGCTTAGCTTAGGATAGCTTAGCTTAGCTTAGCTTAGCTTAGCTTAGGATAGCTTAGCTTAGGATAGCTTAGCTTAGCTTAGGATAGCTTAGCTTAGCTTAGCTTAGGATAGCTTAGCTTAGCTTAGGATAGCTTAGGATAGCTTAGCTTAGGAGAGCTTAGCTTAGCTTAGCTTAGGATAGCTTAGCTTAACTTAGCTTAGGATAGCTTAGCTTAGCTTAGCTTAGGATAGCTTAGCTTAGCTTAGCTTAGGATAGCTTAGCTTAGCTTAGGATAGCTTAGCTTAGCTTAGCTTAGGATAGCTTAGGATAGCTTACCTTAGGAGAGCTTAGCTTAGGATAGCTTAGCTTAGGATAGCTTAGGATAGCTTAGGATAGCTTAGCTTAGGATAGCTTAGCTTAGCTTAGCTTAGGATAGCTTAGGATAGCTTAGCTTAGGATAGTTTAGGATAGCTTAGCTTAGGATAGCTTAGGATAGCTTAGCTTAGGATAGCTTAGGATAGCTTAGCTTAGGATAGCTTAGCTTAGCTTAGCTTAGGATAGCTTAGCTTAGGATAGCTTAGGATAGCTTAGCTTAGGATAGCTTAGCTTAGGATAGCTTAGGATAGCTTAGCTTAGCTTAGCTTAGCTTAGCTTAGCTTAGCTTAGGATAGCTTAGCTTAGCTTAGCTTAGGATAGCTTAGCTTAGCTTAGCTTAGGATAGCTTAGCTTAGCTTAGCTTAGCTTAGCTTAGCTTAGCTTAGGATAGCTTAGCTTAGCTTAGCTTAGGATAGCTTAGCTTAGCTTAGCTTAGGATAGCTTAGCTTAGGATAGCTTAGGATAGCTTAGCTTAGCTTAGCTTAGGATAGCTTAGCTTAGGATAGCTTAGGATAGCTTAGCTTAGCTTAGCTTAGGATAGCTTAGCTTAGCTTAGCTTAGGATAGCTTAGCTTAGCTTAGGATAGCTTAGCTTAGCTTAGCTTAGGATAGCTTAGCTTAGCTTAGCTTAGGATAGCTTAGCTTAGCTTAGCTTTGCTTAGGATAGCTTAGTTTAGCTTAGCTTAGGATAGCTTAGCTTAGCTTAGCTTAGGATAGCTTAGCTTAGCTTAGCTTAGGATAGCTTAGCTTAGCTTAGCTTAGCTTAGCTTAGCTTAGGATAGCTTAGCTTAGCTTAGCTTAGGATAGCTTAGCTTAGCTTAGCTTAGGATAGCTTAGCTTAGCTTAGCTTAGCTTAGGATAGCTTAGCTTAGGATAGCTTAGGATAGCTTAGCTTAGCTTAGCTTAGGATAGCTTAGCTTAGCTTAGCTTAGGATAGCTTAGCTTAGGATAGCTTAGCTTAGGATAGCTTAGCTTAGGATAGCTTAGGATAGCTTAGCTTAGGATAGCTTAGGATAGCTTAGCTTAGGATAGCTTAGCTTAGGATAGCTTAGGATAGCTTAGCTTAACTTAGCTTAGCTTAGGATAGCTTAGCTTAGCTTAGGATAGCTTAGCTTAGCTTAGCTTAGGATAGCTTAGGATAGATTAGCTTAGGATAGCTTAGCTTAGGATAGCTTAGTATAGCTTAGCTTAGCTTAGCTTAGGATAGCTTAGGATAGCTTAGGATAGATTAGCTTAGGATAGCTTAGCTTAGGATAGATTAGGATAGCTTAGCTTAGGATAGCTTAGGATAGCTTAGCTTAGGATAGCTTAGCTTAGGATAGCTTAGGATAGCTTAGCTTAACTTAGCTTAGCTTAGGATAGCTTAGCTTAGCTTAGCTTAGGATAGCTTAGCTTAGCTTAGCTTAGGATAGCTTAGGATAGATTAGCTTAGGATAGCTTAGCTTAGGATAGCTTAGCTTAGGATAGCTTAGCTTAGCTTAGCTTAGCTTAGCTTAGGATAGCTTAGGATAGCTTAGCTTCGGATAGCTTAGGATAGCTTAGCTTAGGATAGATTAGGATAGCTTAGCTTAGGATAGCTTAGGATAGCTTAGCTTAGGATAGCTTAGCTTAGGATAGCTTAGCTTAGGATAGCTTAGGATAGCTTAGCTTAGCTTAGCTTAGGATAGCTTAGCTTAGCTTAGCTTAGGATAGCTTAGCTTAGCTTAGGATAGCTTAGCTTAGCTTAGGATAGCTTAGCTTAGCTTAGCTTAGGATAGCTTAGCTTAGCTTAGCTTAGGATAGCTTAGCTTAGCTTAGCTTAGGATAGCTTAGCTTAGGATAGCTTAGGATAGCTTAGCTTAGGATAGCTTAGGATAGCTTAGCTTAGGATAGCTTAGCTTAGCTTAGCTTAGGTAGCTTAGCTTAGCTTAGGATAGCTTAGCTTAGCTTAGCTTAGGATAGCTTAGCTTAGGATAGCTTAGGAAAGCTTAGCTTAGCTTAGCTTAGGATAGCTTAGCTTAGCTTAGCTTAGGATAGCTTAGCTTAGCTTAGTTTAGGATAGCTTAGCTTAGCTTAGCTTAGCTTAGGATAGCTTTGCTTAGCTTAGCTTAGGATAAATTAGCTTAGGATAGCTTAGTTTAGGATAGCTTAGCTTAGCTTAGCTTAGGATAGCTTAGCTTAGCTTAGCTTAGGATAGCTTAGCTTAGCTTAGCTTAGGATAGCTTAGCTTAGCTTAGCTTAGGATAGCTTAGCTAAGCTTAGCTTAGCTTAGGATAGCTTAGCTTAGCTTAGCTTAGCTTAGCTTAGCTTGGCTTAGGATAGCTTAGCTTAGCTTAGCTTAGGATAGCTTAGCTTAGCTTAGCTTAGCTTAGCTTAGGATAGCTTAGGATAGCTTAGCTTAGGATAGCTTAGGATAGATTAGCTTAGCTTAGCTTAGGATAGCTTAGCTTAGCTTAGCTTAGGATAGCTTAGCTTAGCTTAGGATAGCTTAGCTTAGCTTAGCTTAGGATAGCTTAGCTTAGCTTAGCTTAGGATAGCTTAGCTTAGCTTAGCTTAGGATAGCTTAGCTTAGCTTAGGATAGCTTAGCTTAGCTTAGGATAGCTTAGGATAGCTTAGCTTAGCTTAGGATAGCTTAGGATAGCTTAGCTTAGGATAGCTTAGGATAGCTTAGCTTAGGATAGCTTAGGATAGCTTAGCTTAGGATAGCTTAGGATAGCTTAGCTTAGGATAGCTTAGCTTAGGATAGCTTAGGATAGATTAGCTTAGCTTAGCTTAGGATAGCTTAGCTTAGCTTAGCTTAGGATAGCTTAGCTTAGCTTAGGATAGCTTAGCTTAGCTTAGCTTAGGATAGCTTAGCTTAGCTTAGCTTAGGATAGCTTAGCTTAGCTTAGCTTAGGATAGCTTAGCTTAGCTTAGGATAGCTTAGCTTAGCTTAGGATAGCTTAGGATAGCTTAGCTTAGCTTAGGATAGCTTAGGATAGCTTAGGATAGCTTAGCTTAGGATAGCTTAGGATAGCTTAGCTTAGCTTAGGATAGCTTAGCTTAGCTTAGCTTAGGATAGCTTAGCTTAGCTTAGCTTAGGATAGCTTAGCTTAGGTTAGCTTAGCTTAGCTTAGCTTAGGATAGGTTAGCTTAGGATAGCTTAGGATTGCTTAGCTTAGCTTAGCTTAGGATAGCTTAGCTTAGCTTAGCTTAGGATAGCTTAGCTTAGCTTAGGATAGCTTAGCTTAGCTTAGCTTAGGATAGCTTAGCTTAGCTTAGCTTAGGATAGCTTAGCTTAGCTTAGCTTAGGATAGCTTAGCTTAGCTTAGGATAGCTTAGCTTAGCTTAGCTTAGGATAGCTTAGCTTAGCTTAGGATAGCTTAGCTTAGCTTAGCTTAGGATAGCTTAGCTTAGCTTAGCTTAGGTAGCTTAGCTTAGCTTAGCTTAGGATAGCTTAGCTTAGCTTAGCTTAGGATAGCTTAGCTTAGCTTAGCTTAGCTTAGCTTAGCTTAGCTTAGCTTAGCTTAGCTTAGGATAGCTTAGCTTAGCTTAGGATAGCTTACCTTAGGAGAGCTTAGCTTAGGATAGCTTAGCTTAGGATAGCTTAGCTTAGCTTAGGATAGCTTAGCTTAGCTTAGCTTAGGATAGCTTAGGATAGCTTAGCTTAGGATAGCTTAGGATAGCTTAGGATAGCTTAGCTTAGGATAGCTTAGCTTAGCTTAGCTTAGGATAGCTTAGCTTAGCTTAGCTTAGGATAGCTTAGGATAGCTTAGCTTAGGATAGCTTAGGATAGCTTAGCTTAGGATAGCTTAGGATAGCTTAGCTTAGGATAGCTTAGGATAGCTTAGCTTAGGATAGCTTAGGATAGCTTAGCTTAGGATAGCTTAGCTTAGCTTAGGATAGCTTAGCTTAGCTTAGCTTAGGATAGCTTAGCTTAGCTTAGGATAGCTTAGCTTAGCTTAGCTTAGGATAGCTTAGCTTAGCTTAGGATAGCTTAGCTTAGGATAGCTTAGGATAGCTTAGCTTAGGATAGCTTAGCTTAGGATAGCTTAGGATAGCTTAGCTTAGGATAGCTTAGGATAGCTTAGCTTAGGATAGCTTAGCTTAGCTTAGCTTAGGATAGCTTAGCTTAGCTTAGCTTAGGATAGCTTAGCTTAGCTTAGCTTAGGATAGCTTAGCTTAGCTTAGCTTCGGATAGCTTAGGATAGCTTAGCTTAGGATAGCTTAGCTTAGCTTAGCTTAGGATAGCTTAGCTTAGCTTAGCTTAGGATAGCTTAGCTTAGGATAGCTTAGGATAGCTTAGGATAGCTTAGCTTAGCTTAGCTTAGGATAGCTTAGCTTAGCTTAGCTTAGGATAGCTTAGCTTAGCTTAGGATAGCTTAGCTTAGCTTAGCTTAGGATAGCTTAGCTTAGGATAGCTTAGGAAAGCTTAGCTTAGCTTAGCTTAGGATAGCTTAGCTTAGCTTAGCTTAGGTTAGCTTAGCTTAGCTTAGGATAACTTAGCTTAGCTTAGCTTAGGATAGCTTAGCTTAGCTTAGCTTAGGATAGCTTAGGATAGCTTAGCTTAGGATAGCTTAGGATAGCTTAGCTTAGGATAGCTTAGGATAGCTTAGCTTAGGATAGCTTAGGATAGCTTAGCTTAGGATAGCTTAGCTTAGCTTAGTATAGCTTAGCTTAGCTTAGCTTAGGATAGCTTAGCTTAGCTTAGGATAGCTTAGCTTAGCTTAGCTTAGGATAGCTTAGCTTAGCTTAGGATAGCTTAGCTTAGCTTAGCTTAGGATAGCTTAGCTTAGCTTAGGATAGCTTAGCTTAGCTTAGGATAGCTTAGCTTAGCTTAGGTTGGCTTAGCTTAGCTTAGCTTAGGATAGCTTAGCTTAGGATAGCTTAGGATAGCTTAGCTTAGGATAGCTTAGGATAGCTTAGCTTAGGATAGCTTAGCTTAGGATAGCTTAGGATAGCTTAGCTTAGGATAGCTTAGGATAGCTTAGCTTAGGATAGCTTAGCTTAGCTTAGCTTAGGATAGCTTAGCTTAGCTTAGCTTAGGATAGCTTAGCTTAGCTTAGCTTAGGATAGCTTAGCTTAGCTTAGCTTCGGATAGCTTAGGATAGCTTAGCTTAGGATAGCTTAGCTTAGCTTAGCTTAGGATAGCTTAGCTTAGCTTAGCTTAGGATAGCTTAGCTTAGCTTAGCTTCGGATAGCTTAGGATAGCTTAGCTTAGGATAGCTTAGGATAGCTTAGGATAGCTTAGCTTAGCTTAGCTTAGGATAGCTTAGCTTAGCTTAGCTTAGGATAGCTTAGCTTAGCTTAGCTTAGGATAGCTTAGCTTAGCTTAGCTTAGGATAGCTTAGCTTAGGTTGGCTTAGCTTAGCTTAGCTTAGGATAGCTTAGCTTAGGATAGCTTAGGATAGCTTAGCTTAGGATAGCTTAGGATAGCTTAGCTTAGGATAGCTTAGCTTAGGATAGCTTAGGATAGCTTAGCTTAGGATAGCTTAGGATAGCTTAGCTTAGGATAGCTTAGCTTAGCTTAGCTTAGGATAGCTTAGCTTAGCTTAGCTTAGGATAGCTTAGCTTAGCTTAGCTTAGGATAGCTTAGCTTAGCTTAGCTTCGGATAGCTTAGGATAGCTTAGCTTAGGATAGCTTAGCTTAGCTTAGCTTAGGATAGCTTAGCTTAGCTTAGCTTAGGATAGCTTAGCTTAGCTTAGCTTAGGATAGCTTAGGATAGCTTAGCTTAGGATAGCTTAGGATAGCTTAGGATAGCTTAGCTTAGCTTAGCTTAGGATAGCTTAGCTTAGCTTAGCTTAGGATAGCTTAGCTTAGCTTAGCTTAGGATAGCTTAGCTTCGCTTAGCTTAGGATAGCTTAGCTTAGCTTAGCTTAGGATAGCTTAGGATAGCTTAGCTTAGGATAGCTTAGGATAGCTTAGGATAGCTTAGCTTAGCTTAGCTTAGGATAGCTTAGCTTAGCTTAGCTCAGGATAGCTTAGCTTAGCTTAGCTTAGGATAGCTTATCTTAGCTTAGCTTAGGATAGCTTAGCTTAGGTTAGCTTAGGATAGCTTAGCTTAGCTTAGCTTAGGATAGCTTAGCTTAGCTTGGCTTAGGATAGCTTAGCTTAGCTTAGCTTAGGATAGCCTAGCTTAGCTTAGTATGACTTAGCTTAGCTTAGCTTAGGATAGCTTAGCTTAGCTTAGCTTAGGATAGCTTAGCTTAGTTTAGGATAGCTTAGCTTAGCTTAGCTTAGCTTAGGATAGCTTAGGATAGCTTAGCTTAGGATAGCTTAGGATAGCTTATCTTAGGATAGCTTAGCTTAGGATAGCTTAGCTTAGGATAGCTTCGGATAGCTTAGCTTAGGATAGCTTAGGATAGCTTAGCTTAGGATAGCTTAGGATAGCTTAGCTTAGGATAATTTAGCTTAGGATAGCTAAGGATAGCTTAGCTTAGCTTAGCTTAGGATAGCTTAGCTTAGCTTAGCTTAGGATAGCTTAGCTTAGCTTAGCTTAGGATAGCTTAGGATAGCTTAGCTTAGGATAGTTTAGGATAGCTTAGCTTAGGATAGCTTAGGATAGCTTAGCTTAGGATAGCTTAGGATAGCTTAGCTTAGGATAGCTTAGCTTAGGATAGCTTAGCTTAGGATAGCTTAGCTTAGCTTAGCTTAGGATAGCTTAGCTTAGGATAGCTTAGGATAGCTTAGGATAGCTTAGCTTAGGATAGCTTAGGATAGCTTAGCTTAGCTTAGCTTAGGATAGCTTAGCTTAGCTTAGCTTAGGATAGCTTAGCTTAGCTTAGCTTAGGATAGCTTAGCTTAGCTTAGGATAGCTTAGCTTAGCTTAGCTTAGGATAGCTTAGCTTAGCTTAGCTTAGGATAGCTTAGGATAGCTTACCTTAGGATAGCTTAGGATAGCTTAGCTTAGGATAGCTTAGCTTAGGATAGCTTAGCTTAGGATAGCTTAGCTTAGCTTAGCTTAGGATAGCTTAGCTTAGCTTAGCTTAGGATAGCTTAGCTTAGCTTAGGATAGCCTAGCTTAGCTTAGCTTAGGATAGCTTAGCTTAGCTTGGCTTAGGATAGCTTAGCTTAGCTTAGGATAGCTTAGCTTGGCTTAGCTTAGGATAGCTTAGCTTAGCTTAGCTTAGGATAGCTTAGCTTAGCTTAGCTTAGGATAGCTTAGCTTAGTTTAGGATAGCTTAGCTTAGCTTAGCTTAGGATAGCTTAGCTTAGCTTGGCTTAGGATAGCTTAGCTTAGCTTAGCTTAGGATAGCTTAGCTTAGCTTAGGATAGCTTAGGATAGCTTAGCTTAGGATAGCTTTGGATAGCTTAGCTTAGGATAGCTTAGCTTAGGATAGCTTAGCTTAGGATAGCTTAGGATATCTTAGCTTAGGATAGCTTAGCTTAGGATAGCTTAGGATAGCTTAGCTTAGCTTAGGATAGCTTAGCTTAGCTTAGCTTAGGATAGTTTAGCTTAGCTTAGCTTAGCTTAGGATAGCTTAGCTTAGCTTAGCTTAGCTTAGGATAGCTTAGCTTAGCTTAGCTTAGGATAGCTTAGGATAGCTTAGCTTAGGATAGCTTAGCTTAGGATAGCTTAGCTTAGCTTAGCTTAGGTTAGCTTAGCTTAGGATAGCTTAGGATAGCTTAGCTTAGGATAGCTTAGCTTAGGATAGCTTAGGATAACTTAGCTTAGCTTAGCTTAGGATAGCTTAGCTTAGCCTAGCTAAGGATAGCTTAGCTTAGCTTAGGATAGCTTAGCTTAGCTTAGCTTAGGATAGCTTAGCTTAGCTTAGCTTAGCTTAGGATAGCTTAGCTTAGCTTAGGATAGCTTAGGATAGCTTAGGATAGCTTAGCTTAGCTTAGCTTAGGATAGCTTAGCTTAGCTTAGCTTAGGATAGCTTAGCTTAGCTTAGCTTAGAATAGCTTAGCTTAGCTTAGGATAGCTTAGCTTAGCTTAGCTTAGGATAGCTTAGCTTAGCTTAGCTTAGGATAGCTTAGCTTAGCTTAGCTTAGGATAGCTTAGCTTAGCTTAGGATAGCTTAGCTTAGCTTAGCTTAGGATAGCTTAGCTTAGCTTAGCTTAGGATAGCTTAGCTTAGCTTAGGATAGCTTAGCTTAGCTTAGCTTAGGATAGCCTAGCTTAGCTTAGCTTAGGATAGCTTAGCTTAGCTTAGCTTAGGATAGCTTAGCTTAGCTTAGCTTAGGATAGCTTAGCTTAGCTTAGCTTAGGATAGCTTAGCTTAGCTTAGCTTAGCATAGCTTAGCTTAGCATAGCTTAGCTTAGCTTAGCTTAGGATAGCTTAGCTTAGCTTAGCTTAGGAGAGCTTAGCTTAGCTTAGCTTAGGATAGCTTAGCTTAGCTTAGCTTAGGAGAGCTTAGCTTAGCTTAGCTTAGGATAGCTTAGCTTAGCTTAGCTTAGGATAGCTTAGCTTAGCTTAGCTTAGGATAGCTTAGCTTAGCTTAGCTTAGGATAGCTTAGCTTAGGATAGCTTAGCTTAGCTTAGCTTAGTATAGCTTAGCTTAGCTTAGCTTAGGATAGCTTAGCTTAGGATAGCTTAGCTTAGGATAGCTTAGCTTAAGATAGCTTAGGATAGCTTAGCTTAGGATAGCTTAGGATAGCTTAGCTTAGGATAGCTTAGCTTAGCTTAGCTTAGGATAGCTTAGCTTAGCTTAGCTTAGGATAGATTAGCTTAGCTTGGCTTAGGATAGCTTAGCTTAGCTTTGCTTAGGATAGCCTAGCTTAGCTTAGCTTAGGATGGCTTAGCTTAGATTAGCTTAGGATAGCTTAGCTTAGCTTAGCTTAGGATAGCTTAGCTTAGTTTAGGATAGCTTAGCTTAGCTTAGCTTAGCTTAGGATAGCTTAGGATAGCTTAGCTTAGGATATCTTAGGATAGCTTAGCTTAGGATAGCTTAGGATAGCTTAGCTTAGGATAGCTTAGCTTAGGTTAGCTTAGGATAGCTTAGCTTAGGATAGCTTAGGATAGCTTAGCTTAGGATAGCTTAGGATAGCTTAGCTTAGGATAGCTTAGCTTAGGATAGCTTAGGAAAGCTTAGCTTAGCTTAGCTTAGGATAGCTTAGCTTAGCTTAGCTTAGGATAGCTTAGCTTAGCTTAGCTTAGGATAGCTTAGGATAGCTTAGCTTAGGATAGCTTAGCTTAGGTTAGCTTAGCTTAGGATAGCTTAGGATAGCTTAGCTTAGGATAGCTTAGCTTAGGATAGCTTAGGATAGCTTAGCTTAGCTTAGCATAGGATAGCTTAGCTTAGCTTAGCTTAGGATAGCTTAGCTTAGCTTAGCTTAGCTTAGGATAGCTTAGCTTAGCTTAGCTTAGGATAGCTTAGGATAGCTTAGCTTAGGATAGTTTAGGATAGCTTAGCTTAGGATAGCTTAGGATAGCTTAGGATAGCTTAGCTTAGGATAGCTTAGCTTAGGCTAGCTTAGCTTAGCTTAGCTTAGGATAGCTTAGCTTAGGATAGCTTAGGATAGCTTAGCTTAGGATAGCTTAGCTTAGGATAGCTTAGGATAGCTTAGATTAGCTTAGGATAGCTTAGCTTAGCTTAGGATAGCTTAGCTTAGCTTAGGATAGCTTAGCTTAGCTTAGCTTAGGATAGCTTAGGATAGCTTAGCATAGGAGAGCTTAGCTTAGCTTAGCTTAGGATAGCTTAGCTTAGCTTAGCTTAGCTTAGGATAGCTTAGCTTAACTTAGCTTAGGATAGCTTAGCTTAGCTTAGCTTAGGATAGCTTAGCTTAGCTTAGCTTAGGATAGCTTAGCTTAGCTTAGGATAGCTTAGCTTAGCTTAGCTTAGGATAGCTTAGCTTAGCTTAGCTTAGGATAGCTTAGCTTAGCTTAGCTTAGGATAGCTTAGCTTAGCTTAGCTTAGGATAGCTTAGCTTAGCTTAGCTTAGGATAGCTTAGCTTAGCTTAGCTTAGGATAGCTTAGCTTAGCTTAGCTTAGCATAGCTTAGCTTAGCTTAGCTTAGGATAGCTTAGCTTAGCTTAGCTTAGGAGAGCTTAGCTTAGCTTAGCTTAGGATAGCTTAGCTTAGCTTAGCTTAGGAGAGCTTAGCTTAGCTTAGCTTAGGATAGCTTAGCTTAGCTTAGCTTAGGATAGCTTAGCTTAGCTTAGCTTAGGATAGCTTAGCTTAGCTTAGCTTAGGATAGCTTAGCTTAGCTTAGCTTAGCTTAGGATAGCTTAGCTTAGCTTAGCTTAGTATAGCTTAGCTTAGCTTAGCTTAGGATAGCTTAGCTTAGGATAGCTTAGCTTAGGATAGCTTAGCTTAAGATAGCTTAGGATAGCTTAGCTTAGGATAGCTTAGGATAGCTTAGCTTAGGATAGCTTAGCTTAGCTTAGCTTAGGATAGCTTAGCTTAGCTTAGCTTAGGATAGATTAGCTTAGCTTGGCTTAGGATAGCTTAGCTTAGCTTTGCTTAGGATAGCCTAGCTTAGCTTAGCTTAGGATGGCTTAGCTTAGCTTAGCTTAGGATAGCTTAGCTTAGCTTAGCTTAGGATAGCTTAGCTTAGTTTAGGATAGCTTAGCTTAGCTTAGCTTAGCTTAGGATAGCTTAGGATAGCTTAGCTTAGGATATCTTAGGATAGCTTAGCTTAGGATAGCTTAGGATAGCTTAGCTTAGGATAGCTTAGCTTAGCTTAGCTTAGCTTAGCTTAGGATAGATTAGCTTAGCTTGGCTTAGGATAGCTTAGCTTAGCTTTGCTTAGGATAGCCTAGCTTAGCTTAGCTTAGGATGGCTTAGCTTAGCTTAGCTTAGGATAGCTTAGCTTAGCTTAGCTTAGGATAGCTTAGCTTAGTTTAGGATAGCTTAGCTTAGCTTAGCTTAGCTTAGGATAGCTTAGGATAGCTTAGCTTAGGATATCTTAGGATAGCTTAGCTTAGGATAGCTTAGGATAGCTTAGCTTAGGATAGCTTAGCTTAGGTTAGCTTAGGATAGCTTAGCTTAGGATAGCTTAGGATAGCTTAGCTTAGGATAGCTTAGGATAGCTTAGCTTAGGATAGCTTAGCTTAGGATAGCTTAGGAAAGCTTAGCTTAGCTTAGCTTAGGATAGCTTAGCTTAGCTTAGCTTAGGATAGCTTAGCTTAGCTTAGCTTAGGATAGCTTAGGATAGCTTAGCTTAGGATAGCTTAGCTTAGGTTAGCTTAGCTTAGGATAGCTTAGGATAGCTTAGCTTAGGATAGCTTAGCTTAGGATAGCTTAGGATAGCTTAGCTTAGCTTAGCATAGGATAGCTTAGCTTAGCTTAGCTTAGGATAGCTTAGCTTAGCTTAGCTTAGCTTAGGATAGCTTAGCTTAGCTTAGCTTAGGATAGCTTAGGATAGCTTAGCTTAGGATAGTTTAGGATAGCTTAGCTTAGGATAGCTTAGGATAGCTTAGGATAGCTTAGCTTAGGATAGCTTAGCTTAGGATAGCTTAGCTTAGCTTAGCTTAGGATAGCTTAGCTTAGGATAGCTTAGGATAGCTTAGCTTAGGATAGCTTAGCTTAGGATAGCTTAGCTTAGCTTAGGATAGCTTAGCTTAGCTTAGGATAGCTTAGCTTAGCTTAGGATAGCTTAGCTTAGCTTAGCTTAGGATAGCTTAGGATAGCTTAGCTTAGGAGAGCTTAGCTTAGCTTAGCTTAGGATAGCTTAGCTTAGCTTAGCTTAGCTTAGGATAGCTTAGCTTAACTTAGCTTAGGATAGCTTAGCTTAGCTTAGCTTAGGATAGCTTAGCTTAGCTTAGCTTAGGATAGCTTAGGATAGCTTAGGATAGCTTACCTTAGGAGAGCTTAGCTTAGGATAGCTTAGCTTAGGATAGCTTAGGATAGCTTAGCTTAGGATAGCTTAGCTTAGGATAGCTTAGCTTAGCTTAGCTTAGGATAGCTTAGCTTAGCTTAGCTTAGGATAGCTTAGCTTAGCTTAGCTTAGGATAGCTTAGGATAGCTTAGCTTAGGATAGCTTAGGATAGCTTAGCTTAGGATAGCTTAGGATAGCTTAGCTTAGGATAGCTTAGGATAGCTTAGCTTAGGATAGCTTAGGATAGCTTAGCTTAGGATAGCTTAGCTTAGGATAGCTTAGCTTAGCTTAGCTTAGGATAGCTTAGCTTAGCTTAGCTTAGGATAGATTAGCTTAGCTTGGCTTAGGATAGCTTAGCTTAGCTTTGCTTAGGATAGCCTAGCTTAGCTTAGCTTAGGATGGCTTAGCTTAGCTTAGCTTAGGATAGCTTAGCTTAGCTTAGCTTAGGATAGCTTAGCTTAGTTTAGGATAGCTTAGCTTAGCTTAGCTTAGCTTAGGATAGCTTAGGATAGCTTAGCTTAGGATATCTTAGGATAGCTTAGCTTAGGATAGCTTAGGATAGCTTAGCTTAGGATAGCTTAGCTTAGGTTAGCTTAGGATAGCTTAGCTTAGGATAGCTTAGGATAGCTTAGCTTAGGATAGCTTAGGATAGCTTAGCTTAGGATAGCTTAGCTTAGGATAGCTTAGGAAAGCTTAGCTTAGCTTAGCTTAGGATAGCTTAGCTTAGCTTAGCTTAGGATAGCTTAGCTTAGCTTAGCTTAGGATAGCTTAGGATAGCTTAGCTTAGGATAGCTTAGCTTAGGTTAGCTTAGCTTAGGATAGCTTAGGATAGCTTAGCTTAGGATAGCTTAGCTTAGGATAGCTTAGGATAGCTTAGCTTAGCTTAGCATAGGATAGCTTAGCTTAGCTTAGCTTAGGATAGCTTAGCTTAGCTTAGCTTAGCTTAGGATAGCTTAGCTTAGCTTAGCTTAGCTTAGGATAGCTTAGCTTAGGATAGTTTAGGATAGCTTAGCTTAGGATAGCTTAGGATAGCTTAGGATAGCTTAGCTTAGGATAGCTTAGCTTAGGATAGCTTAGCTTAGCTTAGCTTAGGATAGCTTAGCTTAGGATAGCTTAGGATAGCTTAGCTTAGGATAGCTTAGCTTAGCTTAGGATAGCTTAGCTTAGCTTAGGATAGCTTAGCTTAGCTTAGGATAGCTTAGCTTAGCTTAGCTTAGGAGAGCTTAGCTTAGCTTAGCTTAGGATAGCTTAGCTTAGCTTAGCTTAGCTTAGGATAGCTTAGCTTAACTTAGCTTAGGATAGCTTAGCTTAGCTTAGCTTAGGATAGCTTAGCTTAGCTTAGCTTAGGATAGCTTAGGATAGCTTAGGATAGCTTACCTTAGGAGAGCTTAGCTTAGGATAGCTTAGCTTAGGATAGCTTAGGATAGCTTAGCTTAGGATAGCTTAGCTTAGGATAGCTTAGCTTAGCTTAGCTTAGGATAGCTTAGCTTAGCTTAGCTTAGGATAGCTTAGCTTAGCTTAGCTTAGGATAGCTTAGGATAGCTTAGCTTAGGATAGCTTAGGATAGCTTAGCTTAGGATAGCTTAGGATAGCTTAGCTTAGGATAGCTTAGGATAGCTTAGCTTAGGATAGCTTAGCTTAGGATAGCTTAGCTTAGCTTAGCTTAGGATAGCTTAGCTTGGGATAGCTTAGGATAGCTTAGCTTAGGATAGCTTAGGATAGCTTAGCTTAGGATAGATTAGGATAGCTTAGCTTAGGATAGCTTAGGATAGCTTAGCTTAGGATAGCTTAGCTTAGGATAGCTTAGCTTAGCTTAGCTTAGGATAGCTTAGCTTGGGATAGCTTAGGATAGCTTAGCTTAGGATAGCTTAGGATAGCTTAGCTTAGCTTAGCTTAGGATAGCTTAGTTTAGCTTAGCTTAGGATAGCTTAGCTTAGCTTAGGATAGCTTAGCTTAGCTTAGCTTAGGATAGCTTAGCTTAGCTTAGCTTAGGATAGCTTAGCTTAGCTTAGCTTAGGATAGCTTAGCTTAGCATAGCTTAGCTTAGGATAGCTTAGCTTAGGATAGCTTAGCTTAGGATAGCTTAGGATAGCTTAGCTTAGGATAGCTTAGCTTAGGATAGCTTAGCTTAGCTTAGCTTAGGATAGCTTAGCTTAGCTTAGGATAGCTTAGCTTAGGATAGCTTAGCTTAGGATAGCTTAGGAAAGCTTAGCTTAGGATAGCTTAGCTTGGCTTAGGATAGCTTAGCTTAGCTTAGGATAGCTTAGCTTAGCTTAGCTTAGGATAGCTTAGCTTAGCTTAGCTTAGCTTAGGATAGCTTAGCTTAGGATAGCTTAGCTTAGGATAGCTTAGCTTAAGATAGCTTAGGATAGCTTAGCTTAGGATAGCTTAGGATAGCTTAGCTTAGGATAGCTTAGCTTAGCTTAGCTTAGCTTAGCTTAGCTTGGCTTAGGATAGCTTAGCTTAGCTTGGCTTAGGATAGCTTAGCTTAGCTTTGCTTAGGATAGCCTAGCTTAGCTTAGCTTAGGATGGCTTAGCTTAGCTTAGCTTAGGATAGCTTAGCTTAGCTTAGCTTAGGATAGCTTAGCTTAGTTTAGGATAGCTTAGCTTAGCTTAGCTTAGGATAGCTTAGCTTAGCTTGGCTTAGGATAGCTTAGCTTAGCTTAGCTTAGGATAGCTTAGCTTAGGATAGCTTAGCTTAGGATAGCTTAGGATAGCTTAGCTTAGGATAGCTTAGCTTAGGATAGCTTAGGACAGCTTAGCTTAGGATAGCTTAGGATAGCTTAGCTTAGGATAGCTTAGGATAGCTTAGCTTAGCTTAGCTTAGGATAGCTTAGCTTAGCTTAGCTTAGGATAGCTTAGGATAGCTTAGCTTAGGATAGCTTTGGATAGCTTAGCTTAGGATAGCTTAGCTTAGGATAGCTTAGCTTAGGATAGCTTAGGATAGCTTAGCTTAGGATAGCTTAGGATATCTTAGCTTAGGATAGCTTAGCTTAGGATAGCTTAGGATAGTTTAGCTTAGCTTAGGATAGCTTAGCTTAGCTTAGCTTAGGATAGCTTAGCTTAGCTTAGCTTAGGATAGCTTAGGATAGCTTAGCTTAGGATAGCTTAGCTTAGGATAGCTTAGCTTAGGATAGCTTAGGTTAGCTTAGGATAGCTTAGCTTAGGATAGCTTAGCTTAGGATAGCTTAGGATAGCTTAGCTTAGCTTAGCTTAGGATAGCTTAGCTTAGCTAAGGATAGCTTAGCTTAGCTTAGGATAGCTTAGCTTAGCTTAGCTTAGGATAGCTTAGCTTAGCTTAGCTTAGGATAGCTTAGCTTAGCTTAGCTTAGGATAGCTTAGCTTAGGATAGCTTAGCTTAGGATAGCTTAGCTTAGGATAGCTTAGGATAGCTTAGCTTAGCTTAGCTTAGGATAGCTTAGCTTAGCTTAGCTTAGCTTAGGATAGCTTAGCTTAGCTTAGGATAGCTTAGCTTAGCTTAGCTTAGGATAGCTTAGCTTAGGATAGCTTAGGATAGCTTAGCTTAGCTTAGCTTAGCTTAGCTTAGCTTAGGATAGCTTAGCTTAGCTTAGCTTAGGATAGCTTAGCTTAGCTTAGCTTAGGATAGCTTAGCTTAGCTTAGGATAGCTTAGCTTAGCTTAGCTTAGGATAGCTTAGCTTAGCTTAGCTTACGATAGCTTAGCTTAGCTTAGCTTAGGATAGCTTAGCTTAGCTTAGCTTAGGATAGCTTAGCTTAGCTTAGCTTAGCATAGCTTAGCTTAGCTTAGCTTAGGATAGCTTAGCTTAGCTTAGCTTAGGATAGCTTAGCTTAGGATAGCTTAGCTTAGGATAGCTTAGCTTAGGATAGCTTAGGATAGCTTAGTTTAGCTTAGCTTAGGATAGCTTAGCTTAGCTTAGGATAGCTTAGCTTAGCTTAGCTTAGGATAGCTTAGCTTAGCTTAGGATAGCTTAGGATAGCTTAGCTTAGGATAGCTTAGGATAGCTTAGCTTAGGATAGCTTAGCTTAGGATAGCTTAGCTTAGGATAGCTTAGGATAGCTTAGCTTATCTTAGGATAGCTTAGGATAGCTTAGCTTAGGATAGCTTAGGATAGCTTAGCTTAGCTTAGCTTAGGATAGCTTAGCTTAGCTTAGCTTTGGATAGCTTAGCTTAGCTTAGCTTAGGATAGCTTAGCTTAGCTTAGCTTAGCTTAGGATAGCTTAGGATAGCTTAGCTTAGGTTAGCTTAGGATAGCTTAGCTTAGGATAGCTTAGGATAGCTTAGGATAGCTTAGCTTGGGATAGCTTAGCTTAGGACAGCTTAGCTTAGGATAGCTTAGGTTAGCTTAGGATAGCTTAGCTTAGGATAGCTTAGGATAGCTTAGGATAGCTTAGCTTAGGATAGCTTAGCTTAGCTTAGCTTAGGATAGCTTAGCTTAGCTTAGCTTAGGAGAGCTTAGCTTAGCTTAGGATAGCTTAGCTTAGGATAGCTTAGCTTAGCTTAGCTTAGGATAGCTTAGCTTAGCTTAGGATAGCTTAGCTTAGCTTAGCTTAGGATAGCTTAGCTTAGCTTAGGATAGCTTAGCTTAGGATAGCTTAGCTTAGGATAGCTTAGCTTAGGATAGCTTAGGATAGCTTAGCTTAGGATAGCTTAGCTTAGGATAGCTTAGGATAGCTTAGCTTAGGATAGCTTAGCTTAGCTTAGCTTAGGATAGCTTAGCTTAGCTTAGCTTAGGATAGCTTAGCTTAGGATAGCTTAGGATAGCTTAGCTTAGCTTAGCTTAGGATAGCTTAGCTTAGCTTAGCTTAGGATAGCTTAGCTTAGCTTAGCTCAGGATAGCTTAGCTTGGGATAGCTTATCTTAGCTTAGCTTAGGATAGCTTAGCTTAGGATAGCTTAGCTTAGCTTAGCTTAGGATAGCTTAGCTTAGCTTGGCTTAGGATAGCTTAGCTTAGCTTAGGATAGCCTAGCTTAGCTTAGCTTAGGATGGCTTAGCTTAGCTTAGCTTAGGATAGCTTAGCTTAGTTTAGGATAGCTTAGCTTAGCTTAGCTTAGGATAGCTTAGGATAGCTTAGCTTAGGATGGCTTAGGATAGCTTAGCTTAGGATAGCTTAGGTTAGCTTAGCTTAGGATAGCTTAGCTTAGGATAGCTTAGCTTAGGATAGCTTAGGATAGCTTAGCTTAGGATAGCTTAGCTTAGGATAGCTTAGGAAAGCTTAGCTTAGCTTAGCTTAGGATAGCTTAGCTTAGCTTAGCTTAGGATAGCTTAGCTTAGCTTAGCTTAGGATAGCTTAGCTTAGCTTAGCTTAGGATAGCTTAGGATAGCTTAGCTTAGGTTAGCTTAGCTTAGGATAGCTTAGGATAGCTTAGCTTAGGATAGCTTAGGATAGCTTAGCTTAGGATAGCTTAGGATAGCTTAGCTTAGCTTAGCTTAGGATAGCTTAGCTTAGCTTAGCTTAGGATAGCTTAGCTTAGCTTAGCTTAGCTTAGGATAGCTTAGCTTAGCTTAGCTTAGGATAGCTTAGCTTAGCTTAGCTTAGGATAGCTTAGGATAGCTTAGCTTAGGATAGTTTAGGATAGCTTAGCTTAGGTTAGCTTAGGATAGCTTAGCTTAGGATAGCTTAGGATAGCTTAGCTTAGGATAGCTTAGCTTAGGATAGCTTAGCTTAGCTTAGCTTAGGATAGCTTAGCTTAGGATAGCTTAGGATAGCTTAGCTTAGGATAGCTTAGCTTAGGATAGCTTAGGATAGCTTAGCTTAGCTTAGCTTAGCTTAGGATAGCTTAGCTTAGGATAGCTTAGCTTAGCTTAGGATAGCTTAGCTTAGCTTAGCTTAGCTTAGGATAGATTAGGATAGCTTAGCTTAGGATAGCTTAGCTTAGGATAGCTTAGCTTAGCTTAGCTTAGGATAGCTTAGCTTGGGATAGCTTAGGATAGCTTAGCTTAGGATAGCTTAGCTTAGCTTAGCTTAGGATAGCTTAGCTTAGCTTAGCTTAGGATAGCTTAGCTTAGGATAGCTTAGCTTAGCTTAGCTTAGGATAGCTTAGCTTAGCTTAGCTTAGGATAGCTTAGCTTAGCTTAGCTTAGGATAGCTTAGCTTAGCTTAGCTTAGGATAGCTTAGCTTAGCTTAGCTTAGGATAGCTTAGCTTAGCTTAGCTTAGCTTAGAATAGCTTAGCTTAGGATAGCTTAGCTTAGGATAGCTTAGCTTAGGATAGCTTAGGATAGCTTAGCTTAGGATAGCTTAGCTTAGCTTAGCTTAGGATAGCTTAGCTTAGCTTAGGATAGCTTAGCTTAGGATAGCTTAGGAAAGCTTAGCTTAGGATAGCTTAGCTTGGCTTAGGATAGCTTAGCTTAGCTTAGCTTAGGATAGCTTAGCTTAGCTTAGCTTAGGATAGCTTAGCTTAGCTTAGCTTAGGATAGCTTAGCTTAGTTTAGGATAGCTTAGCTTAGCTTAGCTTAGGATAGCTTAGGATAGCTTAGCTTAGGATAGCTTAGGATAGCTTAGCTTAGGATAGCTTAGGATAGCATAGGTTAGGATAGCTTAGCTTAGGATAGCTTAGGATAGCTTAGGATAGCTTAGCTTAGGATAGCTTAGCTTAGGATAGCTTAGGAAAGCTTAGCTTAGCTTAGCTTAGGATAGCTTAGCTTAGCTTAGCTTAGGATAGCTTAGCTTAGCTTAGCTTAGGATAGCTTAGGATAGCTTAGCTTAGGATAGCTTAGGATAGCTTAGGATAGCTTAGCTTAGGATAGCTTAGCTTAGGATAGCTTAGCTTAGGATAGCTTAGGATAGCTTAGCTTAGCTTAGCTTAGGATAGCTTAGGATAGCTTAGCTTAGCTTAGCTTAGCTTAGGATAGCTTAGCTTAGCTTAGGATAGCTTAGGATAGCTTAGCTTAGGATAGCTTAGGATAGCTTAGCTTAGGATAGCTTAGCTTAGGATAGATTAGCTTAGCTTAGGATAGCTTAGCTTAGCTTAGCTTAGGATAGCTTAGCTTAGGATAGCTTAGGAAAGCTTAGCTTAGCTTAGGATAGCTTAGCTTAGCTTAGCTTAGGATAGCTTAGCTTAGCTTAGGATAGTTTAGCTTAGCTTAGCTTAGGATAGCTTAGCTTAGCTTAGCTTAGGATAGCTTAGCTTAGCTTAGCTTAGGATAGCTTAGCTTAGCTTAGCTTAGGATAGCTTAGCTTAGCTTAGGATAGCTTAGCTTAGCTTAGGATAGCTTAGCTTAGGATAGCTTAGCTTAGCTTAGCTTAGCTTGGCTTAGGATAGCTTAGCTTAGCTTGGCTTAGGATAGCTTAGCTTAGCTTAGCTTAGCTTAGCTTAGGATAGCTTAGCTTAGCTTGGCTTAGGATAGCTTAGCTTAGCTTAGCTTAGGATAGCTTAGCTTAGCTTAGCTTAGGATAGCTTAGCTTAGCTTAGCTTAGGATAGCTTAGGATAGCTTAGCTTAGGATAGCTTAGGATAGCTTAGGTTAGGATAGCTTAGCTTAGGATAGCTTAGCTTAGGATAGCTTAGGATAGCTTAGCTTAGGATAGCTTAGGATAGCTTAGCTTAGGATAGCTTAGCTTAGGATAGCTTAGGATAGCTTAGCTTAGCTTAGCTTAGGATAGCTTAGCTTAGCTTAGCTTAGGATAGCTTAGGATAGCTTAGCTTAGGATAGCTTAGCATAGCTTAGCTTAGGATAGCTTAGCTTAGGATAGCTTAGCTTAGGATAGCTTAGGATAGCTTAGGATAGCTTAGCTTAGCTTAGCTGAGGATAGCTTAGCTTAGCTTAGGATAGCTTAGCTTAGCTTAGCTTAGGATAGCTTAGCTTAGCTTAGCTTAGGATAGCTTAGCTTAGCTTAGCTTAGCTTAGGATAGCTTAGCTTAGCTTAGCTTAGGATAGCTTAGGATAGCTTAGCTTAGGATAGCTTAGGATAGCTTAGCTTAGGATAGCTTAGGATAGCTTAGCTTAGCTTAGCTGAGGATAGCTTAGCTTAGCTTAGGATAGCTTAGCTTAGCTTAGCTTAGGATAGCTTAGCTTAGCTTAGCTTAGGATAGCTTAGCTTAGGATAGCTTAGGATAGCTTAGCTTAGGATAGCTTAGGATAGCTTAGCTTAGGATAGCTTAGGATAGCTTAGCTTAGGATAGCTTAGCATAGGATAGCTTAGGATAGCTTAGCTTAGCTTAGCTTAGGATAGCTTAGCTTAGCTTAGCTTAGGATAGCTTAGCTTAGCTTAGGATAGCTTAGCTTAGCTTAGCTTAGGATAGCTTAGCTTAGCTTAGCTTAGGATAGCTTAGCTTAGCTTAGCTTAGGATAGCTTATCTTAGCTTAGCTTAGGATAGCTTAGCTTAGCTTAGGATAGCTTAGCTTAGGATAGCTTAGGATAGCTTAGGATAGCTTAGCTTAGGATAGCTTAGCTTAGGATAGCTTAGCTTAGGATAGCTTAGCTTAGGTTAGCTTAGCTTAGCTTAGCTTAGGATAGCTTAGCTTAGGTTAGCTTAGCTTAGCTTAGCTTAGGATAGCTTAGGATAGCTTAGCTTAGGATAGCTTAGCTTAGCTTAGCTTAGGATAGCTTAGCTTAGCTTAGCTTAGGATAGCTTAGCTTAGCTTAGGATAGCTTAGCTTAGGATAGCTTAGGATAGCTTAGCTTAGCTTAGGATAGCTTAGCTTAGCTTAGCTTAGGATAGCTTAGCTTAGCTTAGCTTAGGATAGCTTAGCTTAGCTTAGCTTAGGATAGCTAAGCTTAGCTTAGCTTAGGATAGCTTAGCTTAGCTTAGGATAGCTTAGCTTAGCTTAGGATAGCTTAGCTTAGCTTAGCTTAGGATAGCTTAGCTTAGCTTAGCTTAGGATAGCTTAGCTTAGGATAGCTTAGCTTAGCTTAGCTTAGGATAGCTTAGCTTAGCTTAGCTTAGGATAGATTAGCTTAGCTTAGGATAGCTTAGCTTAGCTTAGCTTAGGAAAGCTTAGCTTAGCTTAGCTTAGGTAGCTTAGCTTAGCTTAGCTTAGGATAGCTTAGCTTAGCTTAGCTTAGGTAGCTTAGCTTAGCTTAGGATAGCTTAGCTTAGCTTAGCTTAGCTTAGCTTAGGATAGCTTAGGATAGCTTAGCTTAGGATAGCTTAGGATAGCTTACCTTAGGAGAGCTTAGCTTAGGATAGCTTAGCTTAGGATAGCTTAGGATAGCTTAGCTTAGCTTAGCTTAGGATAGCTTAGCTTAGCTTAGCTTAGGATAGCTTAGCTTAGGTTAGCTTAGCTTAGCTTAGGATAGCTTAGGATAGCTTAGCTTAGGATAGCTTAGCTTAGGATAGCTTAGGATAGCTTAGCTTAGGATAGCTTAGGATAGCTTAGCTTAGGATAGCTTAGGATAGCTTAGCTTAGGATAGCTTAGCTTAGGATAGCTTAGGATAGCTTAGCTTAGCTTAGCTTAGGATAGCTTAGCTTAGCTTAGCTTAGGATAGCTTAGCTTAGCTTAGCTTAGGATAGCTTAGCTTAGCTTAGCTTAGGATAGCTTAGGATAGCTTAGCTTAGGATAGCTTAGGATAGCTTAGCTTAGGATAGCTTAGGATAGCTTAGGATAGCTTAGCTTAGCTTAGCTTAGGATAGCTTAGCTTAGCTTAGCTTAGGATAGCTTAGCTTAGCTTAGCTTAGGATAGCTTAGCTTAGCTTAGGATAGCTTAGCTTAGCTTAGGATAGCTTAGCTTAGCTTAGGATAGCTTAGCTTAGCTTAGCTTAGGATAGCTTAGCTTAGCTTAGGATAGCTTAGCTTAGGATAGCTTAGCTTAGGTTAGCTTAGCTTAGCTTAGCTTAGGATAGCTTAGGATAGCTTAGCTTAGGATAGCTTAGCTTAGCTTAGCTTAGGATAGCTTAGCTTAGCTTAGCTTAGGATAGCTTAGCTTAGCTTAGCTTAGGATAGCTTAGCTTAGGATAGCTTAGGATAGCTTAGCTTAGCTTAGCTTAGGATAGCTTAGCTTAGCTTAGCTTAGGATAGCTTAGCTTAGCTTAGGATAGCTTAGCTTAGCTTAGCTTAGGATAGCTTAGCTTAGCTTAGCTTAGGATAGCTTAGCTTAGCTTAGCTTAGGATAGCTTAGGATAGCTTAGGATAGCTTAGCTTAGCTTAGCTTAGGATAGCTTAGCTTAGGATAGCTTAGGATAGCTTAGCTTAGCTTAGCTTAGGATAGCTTAGCTTAGGATAGCTTAGGATAGCTTAGCTTAGCTTAGCTTAGGATAGCTTAGCTTAGCTTAGCTTAGGATAGCTTAGCTTAGCTTAGCTTAGGATAGCTTAGCTTAGCTTAGGATAGCTTAGCTTAGCTTAGCTTAGGATAGCTTAGCTTAGCTTAGCTTAGGATAGCTTAGCTTAGCTTAGCTTAGGATAGCTTAGCTTAGGATAGCTTAGGATAGCTTAGCTTAGGATAGCTTAGGATAGCTTAGCTTAGGATAGCTTAGCTTAGCTTATCTTAGGATAGCTTAGCTTAGCTTAGGATAGCTTAGCTTAGCTTAGCTTAGGATAGCTTACCTTAGGATAGCTTAGGATAGCCTAGCTTAGCTTAGCTTAGGATAGCTTAGCTTAGCTTAGCTTAGGATAGCTTAGCTTAGCTTAGGATAGCTTAGCTTAGCTTAGCTTAGGATAGCTTAGCTTAGCTTAGCTTAGGATAGCTTAGCTTAGGTTAGCTTAGGATAGCTTAGGATAGCTTAGGATAGCTTAGCTTAGCTTAGCTTAGGATAGCTTAGCTTAGCTTAGCTTAGGATAGCTTAGCTTAGGATAGCTTAGCTTAGCTTAGCTTAGGATAGCTTAGCTTAGCTTAGGATAGCTTAGCTTAGCTTAGCTTAGGATAGCTTAGCTTAGGATAGCTTAGCTTAGCTTAGCTTAGGATAGATTAGCTTAGCTTAGGATAGCTTAGCTTAGCTTAGCTTAGGAAAGATTAGCTTAGCTTAGGATAGCTTAGCTTAGCTTAGCTTAGGAGAGCTTAGCTTAGCTTAGGATAGCTTAGCTTAGGATAGCTTAGCTTAGCTTAGCTTAGGATAGCTTAGCTTAGCTTAGCTTAGGATAGCTTAGCTTAGCTTAGCTTAGGATAGCTTAGCTTAGGATAGCTTAGCTTAGGATAGCTTAGGATAGCTTAGCTTAGGATAGCTTAGGATAGCTTAGCTTAGGATAGCTTAGCTTAGGATAGCTTAGGATAGCTTAGCTTAGGATAGCTTAGCTTAGGATAGCTTAGGATAGCTTAGCTTAGCTTAGGATAGCTTAGTTTAGCTTAGCTTAGGATAGCTTAGCTTAGCTTAGGATAGCTTAGCTTAGCTTAGGATAGCTTAGCTTAGCTTTGCTTAGGATAGCTTAGCTTAGCTTAGCTTAGGATAGCTTAGCTTAGCTTAGCTTATGATAGCTTAGCTTAGCTTAGCTTAGGATAGCTTAGCTTAGCTTAGCTTAGGATAGCTTAGCTTAGCTTAGGATAGCTTAGCTTAGCTTAGGATAGCTTAGCTTAGCTTAGGATAGCTTAGCTTAGCTTAGCTTAGGATAGCTTAGCTTAGCTTTGCTTAGGATAGCTTAGCTTAGGTTAGCTTAGGATAGCTTAGCTTAGGATAGCTTAGCTTAGCTTAGCTTAGGATAGCTTAGCTTAGCTTAGCTTAGGATAGCTTAGCTTAGCTTAGCTTAGGATAGCTTAGCTTAGCTTAGGATAGCTTAGCTTAGCTTAGCTTAGGATAGCTTAGCTTAGCTTAGCTTAGGATAGCTTAGCTTAGCTTAGCTTAGGATAGCTTAACTTAGCTTAGCTTAGGATAGCTTAGCTTAGCTTAGCTTAGGATAGCTTAGCTTAGCTTAGCTTAGGATAACTTAGCTTAGCTTAGCTTAGCTTAGGATAGCTTAGCTTAGGATAGCTTAGCTTAGCTTAGCTTAGGATAGCTTAGCTTAGCTTAGCTTAGGATAGCTTAGCTTAGCTTAGCTTAGGATAGCTTAGCTTAGCTTAGCTTAGCTTAGGATAGCTTAGCTTAGCTTAGCTTAGGATAGCTTAGCTTAGCTTAGCTTAGCTTAGCTTAGCTTAGGATAGCTTAGCTTAGCTTAGCTTAGGATAGCTTAGCTTAGCTTGGCTTAGGATAGCTTAGCTTAGCTTAGCTTAGGATAGCTTAGGATAGCTTAGCTTAGGATAGCTTAGGATAGCTTATCTTAGGATAGCTTAGCTTAGGATAGCTTAGGATAGCTTAGCTTAGGATAGCTTAGGATAGCTTAGCTTAGGATAGCTTAGCTTAGGATAGCTTAGGATAGCTTAGCTTAGCTTAGCTTTGGATAGCTTAGCTTAGCTTAGCTTTGGATAGCTTAGCTTAGCTTAGCTTTGGAAAGCTTAGCTTAGCTTAGCTTAGGATAGCTTAGCTTAGCTTAGCTTAGGATAGCTTAGGATAGCTTAGCTTAGGATAGCTTAGGATAGCTTAGCTTAGGATAGCTTAGCTTAGGATAGCTTAGCTTAGCTTAGCTTAGGATAGCTTAGCTTGGGATAGCTTAGGATAGCTTAGCTTAGGATAGCTTAGCTTAGGATAGCTTAGCTTAGCTTAGCTTAGGATAGCTTAGCTTAGCTTAGGATAGCTTAGCTTAGCTTGGCTTAGGATAGCTTAGCTTAGCTTAGCTTAGGATAGCTTAGGATAGCTTAGCTTAGGATAGCTTAGGATAGCTTATCTTAGGATAGCTTAGCTTAGGATAGCTTAGCTTAGGATAGCTTAGGATAGCTTAGCTTAGGATAGCTTAGGATAGCTTAGCTTAGGATAGCTTAGCTTAGGATAGCTTAGGATAGCTTAGCTTAGCTTAGCTTTGGATAGCTTAGCTTAGCTTAGCTTAGGATAGCTTAGGATAGCTTAGGATAGCTTAGCTTAGGATAGCTTAGGATAGCTTAGCTTAGGATAGCTTAGGATAGCTTAGCTTAGGATAGCATAGCTTAGGATAGCTTAGCTTAGCTTAGCTTAGGATAGCTTAGCTTGGGATAGCTTAGGATAGCTTAGCTTAGGATAGCTTAGCTTAGGATAGCTTAGCTTAGGATAGCTTAGGATAGCTTAGGATAGCTTAGCTTAGGATAGCTTAGCTTAGCTTAGCTTAGGATAGCTTAGCTTAGCTTAGGATAGCTTAGCTTAGCTTAGCTTAGGATAGCTTAGCTTAGCTTAGCTTAGGTAGCTTAGCTTAGCTTAGCTTAGGATAGCTTAGCTTAGCTTAGCTTAGGATATCTTAGGTTAGCTTAGGATAGCTTAGCTTAGCTTAGCTTAGGATAGCTTAGCTTAGGATAGCTTAGCTTAGGATAGCTTAGCTTAGGATAGCTTAGGATAGCTTAGCTTAGGATAGCTTAGGATAGCTTAGCTTAGGATAGCTTAGCTTAGCTTAGGATAGCTTAGCTTAGCTTAGGATAGCTTAGCTTAGCTTAGCTTAGGATAGCTTAGCTTAGGATAGCTTAGGATAGCTTAGCTTAGCTTAGCTTAGGATAGCTTAGCATAGCTTAGGATAGCTTAGCTTAGCTTAGGATAGCTTAGCTTAGCTTAGGATAGCTTAGGATAGCTTAGCTTAGGATAGCTTAGCTTAGCTTAGCTTAGGATAGCTTAGCTTAGCTTAGCTTAGGATAGCTTAGCTTAGCTTAGCTTAGGATAGCTTAGCTTAGCTTAGCTTAGGATAGCTTAGCTTAGCTTAACTTAGGATAGCTTAGCTTAGCTTAGCTTAGGATAGCTTAGCTTAGCTTAGCTTAGGATAGCTTAGCTTAGCTTAGCTTAGGATAGCTTAGCTTAGCTTAGCTTAGCTTAGGATAGCTTAGCTTAGATTAGCTTAGGATAGCTTAGCTTAGCTTAGCTTAGGATAACTTAGCTTAGCTTAGCTTAGGATAGCTTAGCTTAGCTTAGCTTAGGATAGCTTAGGATAGCTTAGCTTAGGATAGCTTAGGATAGCTTAGCTTAGATTAGCTTAGGATAGCTTAGCTTAGCTTAGCTTAGGATAGCTTAGCTTAGCTTAGCTTAGGATAGCTTAGCTTAGCTTAGCTTAGGATAGCTTAGGATAGCTTAGCTTAGGATAGCTTAGGATAGCTTAGCTTAGGATAGCTTAGGATAGCTTAGCTTAGGATAGCTTAGGATAGCTTAGCTTAGGATAGCTTAGCTTAGGATAGCTTAGGATAGCTTAGCTTAGCTTAGCTTAGGATAGCTTAGCTTAGCTTAGCTTAGGATAGCTTAGCTTAGCTTAGCTTAGGATAGCTTAGCTTAGCTTAGCTTAGGATAGCTTAGCTTAGCTTAGCTTAGGATAGCTTAGCTTAGGATAGCTTAGCTTAGGATAGCTTAGGATAGCTTAGCTTAGGATAGCTTAGCTTAGGATAGCTTAGGATAGCTTAGCTTAGGATAGCTTAGCTTAGCTTAGCTTAGGATAGCTTAGCTTAGGATAGCTTAGCTTAGGATAGCTTAGCTTAGCTTAGCTTAGGTTAGCTTAGCTTAGCTTAGCTTAGGATAGCTTAGCTTAGCTTAGCTTAGGATAGCTTAGCTTAGCTTAGCTTAGGATAGCTTAGCTTAGCTTAACTTAGGATAGCTTAGCTTAGCTTAGCTTAGGATAGCTTAGCTTAGCTTAGCTTAGGATAGCTTAGCTTAGCTTAGCTTAGGATAGCTTAGCTTAGCTTAGCTTAGCTTAGGATAGCTTAGCTTAGATTAGCTTAGGATAGCTTAGCTTAGCTTAGCTTAGGATAACTTAGCTTAGCTTAGCTTAGGATAGCTTAGCTTAGCTTAGCTTAGGATAGCTTAGCTTAGCTTAGCTTAGGATAGCTTAGCTTAGCTTAGCTTAGGATAGCTTAGGATAGCTTAGCTTAGGATAGCTTAGGATAGCTTAGCTTAGGATAGCTTAGGATAGCTTAGCTTAGGATAGCTTAGCTTAGGATAGCTTAGCTTAGCTTAGCTTAGGATAGCTTAGCTTAGCTTAGCTTAGGATAGCTTAGCTTAGCTTAGCTTAGGATAGCTTAGCTTAGGATAGCTTAGCTTAGGATAGCTTAGGATAGCTTAGCTTAGGATAGCTTAGCTTAGGATAGCTTAGCTTAGGATAGCTTAGGATAGCTTAGCTTAGGATAGCTTAAGATAGCTTAGCTTAGGATAGCTTAGCTTAGGATAGCTTAGGATAGCTTAGCTTAGCTTAGGATAGCTTAGTTTAGCTTAGCTTAGGATAGCTTAGCTTAGCTTAGGATAGCTTAGCTTAGCTTAGGATAGCTTAGCTTAGCTTTGCTTAGGATAGCTTAGCTTAGCTTAGCTTAGGATAGCTTAGCTTAGCTTAGCTTAGGATAGCTTAGCTTAGCTTAGCTTAGGATAGCTTAGCTTAGCTTAGCTTAGGGTAGCTTAGCTTAGCTTAGGATAGCTTAGCTTAGCTTAGGATAGCTTAGCTTAGCTTAGGATAGCTTAGCTTAGCTTAGCTTAGGATAGCTTAGCTTAGCTTTGCTTAGGATAGCTTAGCTTAGCTTAGCTTAGGATAGCTTAGCTTAGGTTAGCTTAGGATAGCTTAGCTTAGCTTAGCTTAGGATAGCTTAGCTTAGCTTAGCTTAGGATAGCTTAGCTTAGCTTAGCTTAGGATAGCTTAGATTAGCTTAGCTTAGGATAGCTTAGCTTAGCTTAGGATAGCTTAGCTTAGCTTAGCTTAGGATAGCTTAGCTTAGCTTAGCTTAGGATAGCTTAGCTTAGCTTAGCTTAGGATAGCTTAGCTTAGCTTAGCTTAGGATAGCTTAGCTTAGCTTAGCTTAGGATAGCTTAGCTTAGCTTAGCTTAGGATAGCTTAGCTTAGCTTAGCTTAGGATAGCTTAGCTTAGCTTAGCTTAGGATAACTTAGCTTAGCTTAGCTTAGCTTAGGATAGCTTAGCTTAGCTTAGCTTAGGATAGCTTAGCTTAGCTTAGCTTAGGATAGCTTAGCTTAGCTTAGCTTAGGATAGCTTAGCTTAGCTTAGCTTAGCTTAGGATAGCTTAGCTTAGCTTAGCTTAGGATAGCTTAGCTTAGCTTAGCTTAGCTTAGCTTAGGATAGCTTAGCTTAGCTTAGCTTAGGATAGCTTAGCTTAGCTTAGCTTAGGATAGCTTAGCTTAGATTGGCTTAGGATAGCTTAGCTTAGCTTAGCTTAGGATAGCTTAGGATAGCTTATCTTAGGATAGCTTAGCTTAGGATAGCTTAGCATAGCTTAGCTTAGGATAGCTTAGGATAGCTTAGCTTAGGATAGCTTAGCTTAGGATAGCTTAGGATAGCTTAGCTTAGCTTAGCTTTGGATAGCTTAGCTTAGCTTAGCTTAGGATAGCTTAGCTTAGCTTAGCTTAGGATAGCTTAGGATAGCTTAGCTTAGGATAGCTTAGGATAGCTTAGCTTAGGTAGCTTAGGATAGCTTAGCTTAGGATAGCTTAGGATAGCTTAGCTTAGGATAGCTTAGGATAGCTTAGCTTAGGATAGCTTAGCTTAGGATAGCTTAGCTTAGCTTAGCTTAGGATAGCTTAGCTTAGCTTAGCTTAGGATAGCTTAGCTTAGCTTAGCTTAGGATAGCTTAGCTTAGGATAGCTTAGCTTAGGATAGCTTAGGATAGCTTAGCTTAGGATAGCTTAGGATAGCTTAGCTTAGGATAGCTTAGCTTAGGATAGCTTAGGATAGCTTAGCTTAGGATAGCTTAGCTTAGGATAGCTTAGGATAGCTTAGCTTAGCTTAGGATAGCTTAGTTTAGCTTAGCTTAGGATAGCTTAGCTTAGCTTAGGATAGCTTAGCTTAGCTTAGGATAGCTTAGCTTAGCTTTGCTTAGGATAGCTTAGCTTAGCTTAGGTTAGGATAGCTTAGCTTAGCTTAGCTTATGATAGCTTAGCTTAGCTTAGCTTAGGATAGCTTAGCTTAGCTTAGCTTAGGATAGCTTAGCTTAGCTTAGGATAGCTTAGCTTAGCTTAGGATAGCTTAGCTTAGCTTAGGATAGCTTAGCTTAGCTTAGCTTAGGATAGCTTAGCTTAGCTTTGCTTAGGATAGCTTAGCTTAGGTTAGCTTAGGATAGCTTAGCTTAGGATAGCTTAGCTTAGCTTAGCTTAGGATAGCTTAGCTTAGCTTAGCTTAGGATAGCTTAGATTAGCTTAGCTTAGGATAGCTTAGCTTAGCTTAGGATAGCTTAGCTTAGCTTAGCTTAGGATAGCTTAGCTTAGCTTAGCTTAGGATAGCTTAGCTTAGCTTAGCTTAGGATAGCTTAACTTAGCTTAGCTTAGGATAGCTTAGCTTAGCTTAGCTTAGGATAGCTTAGCTTAGCTTAGCTTAGGATAACTTAGCTTAGCTTAGCTTAGCTTAGGATAGCTTAGCTTAGGATAGCTTAGCTTAGCTTAGCTTAGGATAGCTTAGCTTAGCTTAGCTTAGGATAGCTTAGCTTAGCTTAGCTTAGGATAGCTTAGCTTAGCTTAGCTTAGCTTAGGATAGCTTAGCTTAGCTTAGCTTAGGATAGCTTAGCTTAGCTTAGCTTAGCTTAGCTTAGCTTAGGATAGCTTAGCTTAGCTTAGCTTAGGATAGCTTAGCTTAGCTTGGCTTAGGATAGCTTAGCTTAGCTTAGCTTAGGATAGCTTAGGATAGCTTAGCTTAGGATAGCTTAGGATAGCTTATCTTAGGATAGCTTAGCTTAGGATAGCTTAGGATAGCTTAGCTTAGGATAGCTTAGGATAGCTTAGCTTAGGATAGCTTAGCTTAGGATAGCTTAGGATAGCTTAGCTTAGCTTAGCTTTGGATAGCTTAGCTTAGCTTAGCTTTGGATAGCTTAGCTTAGCTTAGCTTTGGATAGCTTAGCTTAGCTTAGCTTTGGAAAGCTTAGCTTAGCTTAGCTTAGGATAGCTTAGCTTAGCTTAGCTTAGGATAGCTTAGGATAGCTTAGCTTAGGATAGCTTAGGATAGCTTAGCTTAGGATAGCTTAGCTTAGGATAGCTTAGCTTAGCTTAGCTTAGGATAGCTTAGCTTGGGATAGCTTAGGATAGCTTAGCTTAGGATAGCTTAGCTTAGGATAGCTTAGGATAGCTTAGCTTAGGATAGCTTAGCTTAGCTTAGGATAGCTTAGCTTAGCTTGGCTTAGGATAGCTTAGCTTAGCTTAGCTTAGGATAGCTTAGGATAGCTTAGCTTAGGATAGCTTAGGATAGCTTATCTTAGGATAGCTTAGCTTAGGATAGCTTAGCTTAGGATAGCTTAGGATAGCTTAGCTTAGGATAGCTTAGGATAGCTTAGCTTAGGATAGCTTAGCTTAGGATAGCTTAGGATAGCTTAGCTTAGCTTAGCTTTGGATAGCTTAGCTTAGCTTAGCTTAGGATAGCTTAGGATAGCTTAGGATAGCTTAGCTTAGGATAGCTTAGGATAGCTTAGCTTAGGATAGCTTAGGATAGCTTAGCTTAGGATAGCATAGCTTAGGATAGCTTAGCTTAGCTTAGCTTAGGATAGCTTAGCTTGGGATAGCTTAGGATAGCTTAGCTTAGGATAGCTTAGCTTAGGATAGCTTAGCTTAGGATAGCTTAGGATAGCTTAGGATAGCTTAGCTTAGGATAGCTTAGCTTAGCTTAGCTTAGGATAGCTTAGCTTAGCTTAGGATAGCTTAGCTTAGCTTAGCTTAGGATAGCTTAGCTTAGCTTAGCTTAGGTAGCTTAGCTTAGCTTAGCTTAGGATAGCTTAGCTTAGCTTAGCTTAGGATATCTTAGGTTAGCTTAGGATAGCTTAGCTTAGCTTAGCTTAGGATAGCTTAGCTTAGGATAGCTTAGCTTAGGATAGCTTAGCTTAGGATAGCTTAGGATAGCTTAGCTTAGGATAGCTTAGGATAGCTTAGCTTAGGATAGCTTAGCTTAGCTTAGGATAGCTTAGCTTAGCTTAGGATAGCTTAGCTTAGCTTAGCTTAGGATAGCTTAGCTTAGGATAGCTTAGGATAGCTTAGCTTAGCTTAGCTTAGGATAGCTTAGCATAGCTTAGGATAGCTTAGCTTAGCTTAGGATAGCTTAGCTTAGCTTAGGATAGCTTAGGATAGCTTAGCTTAGGATAGCTTAGCTTAGCTTAGCTTAGGATAGCTTAGCTTAGCTTAGCTTAGGATAGCTTAGCTTAGCTTAGCTTAGGATAGCTTAGCTTAGCTTAGCTTAGGATAGCTTAGCTTAGCTTAGCTTAGGATAGCTTAGCTTAGCTTAGGATAGCTTAGCTTAGGATAGCTTAGCTTAGCTTAGGATAGCTTAGCTTAGCTTAGCTTAGGATAGCTTAGCTTAGCTTAGGAGAGCTTAGCTTAGCTTGGCTTAGGATAGCTTAGCTTAGCTTAGCTTAGGATAGCTTAGGATAGCTTAGCTTAGGATAGCTTAGGATAGCTTAGCTTAGGATAGCTTAGCTTAGGATAGCTTAGCTTAGCTTAGGATAGCTTAGCTTGGGATAGCTTAGGATAGCTTAGCTTAGGATAGCTTAGCTTAGGATAGCTTAGCTTAGGATAGCTTAGGATAGCTTAGCTTAGCTTAGCTTAGGATAGCTTAGCTTAGCTTAGCTTAGGATAGCTTAGCTTAGCTTAGGATAGCTTAGCTTAGCTTGGCTTAGGATAGCTTAGCTTAGCTTAGCTTAGGATAGCTTAGGATAGCTTAGCTTAGGATAGCTTAGGATAGCTTATCTTAGGATAGCTTAGCTTAGGATAGCTTAGCTTAGGATAGCTTAGGATAGCTTAGCTTAGGATAGCTTAGGATAGCTTAGCTTAGGATAGCTTAGCTTAGGATAGCTTAGGATAGCTTAGCTTAGCTTAGCTTTGGATAGCTTAGCTTAGCTTAGCTTAGGATAGCTTAGCTTAGCTTAGCTTAGGATAGCTTAGGATAGCTTAGCTTAGGATAGCTTAGGATAGCTTAGCTTAGGATAGCTTAGGATAGCTTAGCTTAGGATAGCATAGCTTAGGATAGCTTAGCTTAGCTTAGCTTAGGATAGCTTAGCTTGGGATAGCTTAGGATAGCTTAGCTTAGGAGAGCTTAGCTTAGGATAGCTTAGGATAGCTTAGCTTAGGATAGCTTAGCTTAGCTTAGCTTAGGATAGCTTAGCTTAGCTTAGGATAGCTTAGCTTAGCTTAGCTTAGGATAGCTTAGCTTAGCTTAGCTTAGGATATCTTAGGTTAGCTTAGGATAGCTTAGCTTAGCTTAGCTTAGGATAGCTTAGCTTAGGATAGCTTAGCTTAGGATAGCTTAGCTTAGGATAGCTTAGGATAGCTTAGCTTAGGATAGCTTAGGATAGCTTAGCTTAGGATAGCTTAGCTTAGGATAGCTTAGCTTAGGATAGCTTAGCTTAGGATAGCTTAGCTTAGGATAGCTTAGGATAGCTTAGCTTAGGATAGCTTAGGATAGCTTAGCTTAGGATAGCTTAGCTTAGGATAGCTTAGGATAGCTTAGCTTAGCTTAGCTTAGGATAGCTTAGCATAGCTTAGGATAGCTTAGCTTAGCTTAGGATAGCTTAGCTTAGCTTAGGATAGCTTAGGATAGCTTAGCTTAGGATAGCTTAGCTTAGCTTAGCTTAGGATAGCTTAGCTTAGCTTAGCTTAGGATAGCTTAGCTTAACTTAGCTTAGGATAGCTTAGCTTAGCTTAGCTTAGGATAGCTTAGCTTAGCTTAGCTTAGGATAGCTTAGCTTAGCTTAGGATAGCTTAGCTTAGCTTAGCTTAGGATAGCTTAGCTTAGCTTAGGAGAGCTTAGCTTAGCTCAGCTTAGGATAGCTTAGCTTAGCTTGGCTTAGGATAGCTTAGCTTAGCTTAGCTTCGGATAGCTTAGCTTGGCTTAGCTTAGGATAGCTTAGCTTAGATTAGCTTAGGATAGCTTAGCTTAGCTTAGCTTAGGATAGCTTAGCTTACTTTAGGATAGCTTAGCTTAGCTTAGCTTAGGATAGCTTAGCTTAGCTTGGCTTAGGATAGCTTAGCTTAGCTTAGCTTAGGATAGCTTAGCTTTGGATAGCTTAGGATAGCTTAGCTTAGGATAGCTTAGCTTAGGATAGCTTAGCTTAGGATAGCTTAGGATAGCTTAGCTTAGGATAGCTTAGGATAGCTTAGCTTAGGATAGCTTAGGATAGCTTAGCTTAGGATAGCTTAGCTTAGGATAGCTTAGCTTAGCTTAGCTTAGGATAGCTTAGCCTAGCTTAGCTTAGGATAGCTTAGGATAGCTTAGCTTAGGATAGCTTTGGATAGCTTAGCTTAGGATAGCTTAGCTTAGGATAGCTTAGCTTAGGATAGCTTAGGATAGCTTAGCTTAGGATAGCTTAGGATATCTTAGCTTAGGATAGCTTAGCTTAGGATAGCTTAGGATAGCTTAGCTTAGCATAGGATAGCTTAGCTTAGCTTAGCTTAGCTTAGCTTAGGATAGCTTAGCTTAGCTTAGCTTAGGATAGCTTAGGATAGCTTAGGATAGCTTAGGATAGCTTAGCTTAGGATAGCTTAGCTTAGGATAGCTTAGCTTAGGATAGCTTAGCTTAGCTTAGCTTAGGTTAGCTTAGCTTAGGATAGCTTACGATAGCTTAGCTTAGGATAGCTTAGCTTAGGATAGCTTAGGATAGCTTAGCTTAGCTTAGCTAAGGATAGCTTAGCTTAGCTTAGGATAGCTTAGCTTAGCTTAGCTTAGGATAGCTTAGCTTAGCTTAGCTTAGGATAGCTTAGCTTAGCTTAGCTTAGGATAGCTTAGCTTAGCTTAGAATAGCTTAGGATAGCTTAGCTTAGGATAGCTTAGGATAGCTTAGCTTAGCTTAGGATAGCTTAGCTTAGCTTAGCTTAGGATAGCTTAGCTTAGCTTAGGATAGCTTAGCTTAGCTTAGCTTAGGATAGCTTAGCTTAGCTTAGGATAGCTTAGCTTAGCTTAGCTTAGGATAGCTTAGGATAGCTTAGGATAGCTTAGCTTAGCTTAGCTTAGGATAGCTTAGCTTAGCTTGGCTTAGGATAGCTTAGCTTAGCTTAGCTTAGGATAGCTTAGCTTAGCTTAGCTTAGGATAGCTTAGCTTAGCTTAGCTTAGGATAGCTTAGCTTAGCTTAGCTTAGGATAGCTTAGCTTAGCTTAGCTTAGGATAGCTTAGCTTAGCTTAGCTTAGGATAGCTTAGCTTAGCTTAGGATAGCTTAGCTTAGCTTAGCTTAGGATAGCTTAGCTTAGCTTAGCTTAGGATAGCTTAGCTTAGCTTAGCTTAGGATAGCTTAGCTTAGCTTAGGATAGCTTAGCTTAGCTTAGCTTAGGATAGCTTAGCTTAGCTTAGGATAGCTTAGCTTAGCTTAGCTTAGGATAGCTTAGCTTAGCTTAGGATAGCTTAGCTTAGCTTAGCTTAGGATAGCTTAGCTTAGCTTAGGATAGCTTAGCTTAGCTTAGCTTAGGATAGCTTAGCTTAGCTTAGCATAGCTTAGCTTAGCTTAGCTTAGGATAGGATAGCTTAGCTTAGCTTAGCTTAGGATAGCTTAGGATAGCTTAGGATAGCTTACCTTAGGAGAGCTTAGCTTAGGATAGCTTAGCTTAGGATAGCTTAGGATAGCTTAGCTTAGCTTAGGATAGCTTAGCTTAGCTTAGGATAGCTTAGGATAGCTTAGCTTAGGATAGCTTAGCTTAGGATAGCTTAGCTTAGGATAGCTTAGGATAGCTTAGCTTAGCTTAGGATAGCTTAGCTTAGCTTAGCTTTGGATAGCTTAGCTTAGCTTAGCTTAGGATAGCTTAGCTTAGCTTAGCTTAGGATAGCTTAGGATAGCTTAGCTTGGGATAGCTTAGCTTAGAATAGCTTAGCTTAGCTTAGCTTAGGATAGCTTAGCTTGGGATAGCTTAGGATAGCTTAGGATAGCTTAGGATAGCTTAGCTTAGCTTAGCTTAGGATAGCTTAGCTTAGCTTAGCTTAGGATAGCTTAGCTTAGCTTAGCTTAGGATAGCTTAGCTTAGCTTAGGATAGCTTAGCTTAGCTTAGCTTAGGATAGCTTAGCTTAGCTTAGCTTAGCTTAGGATAGCTTAGCTTAGCTTAGCTTAGGATAGCTTAGCTTAGCTTAGCTTAGGATAGCTTAGCTTAGCTTAGCTTAGGATAGCTTAGCTTAGGATAGCTTAGCTTAGGATAGCTTAGCTTAGGTTAGCTTAGCTTAGCTTAGGATAGCTTAGGATAGCTTAGCTTAGGATAGCTTAGGATAGCTTAGCTTAGGATAGCTTAGGATAGCTTAGCTTAGGATAGCTTAGGATAGCTTAGCTTAGGTAGCTTATCTTAGCTTAGCTTAGGATAGCTTAGCTTAGCTTAGGATAGCTTAGCTTAGCTTAGCTTAGGATATCTTAGCTTAGGATAGCTTAGCTTAGGATAGCTTAGGATAGCTTAGCTTAGGATAGCTTAGGATAGCTTAGCTTAGGTAGCTTATCTTAGCTTAGCTTAGGATAGCTTAGCTTAGCTTAGGATAGCTTAGCTTAGCTTAGCTTAGGATAGCTTAGCTTAGGATAGCTTAGGATAGCTTAGCTTAGCTTAGCTTAGGATAGCTTAGCATAGCTTAGGATAGCTTAGCTTAGCTTAGGATAGCTTAGCTTAGCTTAGGATAGCTTAGCTTAGCTTAGCTTAGGATAGCTTAGCTTAGCTTAGCTTAGGATAGCTTAGCTTAGCTTAGCTTAGGATAGCTTAGCTTAGCTTAGCTTAGGATAGCTTAGCTTAGCTTAGGATAGCTTAGCTTAGCTTGGCTTAGGATAGCTTAGCTTAGCTTAGCTTAGGATAGCTTAGCTTAGCTTAGCTTAGGATAGCTTAGCTTAGCTTAGGATAGCTTATCTTAGTTTAGGATAGCTTAGCTTAGCTTGGCTTAGGATAGCTTAGCTTAGCTTGGCTTAGGATAGCTTAGCTTAGCTTAGCTTAGGATAGCTTAGCTTAGGATAGCTTAGGATAGCTTAGCTTAGGATAGCTTAGGATAGCTTAGCTTAGGATAGCTTAGGATAGCTTAGCTTAGGATAGCTTAGCTTAGGATAGCTTAGGATAGCTTAGCTTAGGATAGCTTAGGATAGCTTAGCTTAGGATAGCTTAGCTTAGGATAGCTTAGGATAGCTTAGCTTAGGATAGCTTAGGATAGCTTAGCTTAGGATAGCTTAGCTTAGGATAGCTTAGCTTAGCTTAGCTTAGCTTAGCTTAGCTTAGCTTAGGATAGCTTAGGATAGCTTAGCTTAGGATAGCTTAGGATAGCTTAGCTTAGGATAGCTTTGGATAGATTAGCTTAGGATAGCTTAGCTTAGGATAGCTTAGCTTAGGATAGCTTAGGATAGCTTAGCTTAGGATAGCTTAGGATAGCTTAGCTTAGCTTAGGATAGCTTAGGATAGCTTAGGTTAGCTTAGCTTAGGATAGCTTAGGATAGCTTAGGATAGCTTAGCTTAGCTTAGGATAGCTTAGCTTAGCTTAGCTTAGGATAGCTTAGCTTATCTTAGCTTAGGATAGCTTAGCTTAGCTTAGGATAGCTTAGCTTAGCTTAGCTTAGGATAGCTTAGCTTAGGATAGCTTAGGATAGCTTAGCTTAGCTTAGCTTAGGATAGCTTAGCTTAGCTTAGCTTAGGATAGCTTAGCTTAGCTTAGGATAGCTTAGCTTAGCTTAGCTTAGGATAGCTTAGCTTAGCTTAGCTTATGATAGCTTAGCTTAGCTTAGGATAGCTTAGCTTAGCTTAGGATAGCTTAGCTTAGCTTAGCTTAGGATAGCTTAGCTTAGCTTAGCTTAGGATAGCTTAGCTTAGCTTAGCTTAGGATAGCTTAGCTTAGCTTAGGATAGCTTAGCTTAGCTTAGGATAGCTTAGCTTAGCTTAGCTTAGGATAGCTTAGCTTAGCTTAGGATAGCTTAGCTTAGCTTAGCTTAGGATAGCTTAGCTTAGCTTAGCTTAGGATAGCTTAGCTTAGCTTAGCTTAGGATAGCTTAGCTTAGCTTAGCTTAGCTTAGCTTAGGATAGCTTAGCTTAGCTTAGCTTAGCTTAGTTTAGCTTAGCTTAGGATAGCTTAGCTTAGCTTAGCTTAGGATAGCTTAGCTTAGCTTAGCTTAGGATAGCTTAGCTTAGCTTAGCTTAGGATAGCTTAGCTTAGCTTAGCTTAGCTTAGCTTAGGATAGCTTAGCTTAGCTTAGCTTAGCTTAGTTTAGCTTAGCTTAGGATAGCTTAGCTTAACTTAGGATAGCTTAGCTTAGCTTAGCTTAGGATAGCTTAGCTTAGCTTAGCTTAGGATAGCTTAGCTTAGCTTAGCTTAGGATAGCTTAGCTTAGCTTAGCTTAGGATAGCTTAGCTTAGCTTAGCTTAGGATAGCTTAGCTTAGCTTAGGATAGCTTAGCTTAGCTTAGCATAGCTTAGCTTAGCTTAGCTTAGGATAGCTTAGCTTAGCTTAGCTTAGGATAGCTTAGCTTAGCTTAGCTTAGGATAGCTTAGGATAGCTTAGCTTAGGTTAGCTTAGCTTAGGATAGCTTAGGATAGCTTAGCTTAGGATAGCTTAGGATAGCTTAGCTTAGGATAGCTTAGGATAGCTTAGCTTAGCTTAGCTTAGGATAGCTTAGCTTAGCTTAGCTTAGGATAGCTTAGCTTAGCTTAGCTTAGCTTAGGATAGCTTAGCTTAGCTTAGCTTAGGATAGCTTAGCTTAGCTTAGCTTAGGATAGCTTAGGATAGCTTAGGATAGCTTAGCTTAGGATAGCTTAGCTTAGGATAGCTTAGCTTAGCTTAGCTTAGGATAGCTTAGCTTAGGATAGCTTAGGATAGCTTAGCTTAGGATAGCTTAGCTTAGGATAGCTTAGGATAGCTTAGCTTAGCTTAGCTTAGCTTAGCTTAGCTTAGGATAGCTTAGCTTAGCTTAGCTTAGGATAGCTTAGCTTAGCTTAGCTTAGCTTAGCTTAGCTTAGGATAGCTTAGCTTAGGATAGCTTAGCTTAGCTTAGCTTAGGATAGCTTAGCTTAGCTTAGGATAGCTTAGCTTAGCTTAGCTTAGGATAGCTTAGCTTAGCTTAGCTTAGGATAGCTTAGCTTAGCTTAGGATAGCTTAGCTTAGCTTAGCTTAGGATAGCTTAGCTTAGCTTAGCTTAGGATCGCTTAGCTTAGCTTAGCTTAGGATAGCTTAGCTTAACTTAGCTTAGGATAGCTTAGCTTAGCTTAGCTTAGGATAGCTTAGTTTAGCTTAGCTTAGGATAGCTTAGCTTAGCTTAGCTTAGGATCGCTTAGCTTAGCTTAGCTTAGGATAGCTTAGCTTAGCTTAGTTTAGCTTAGCTTAGGATAGCTTAGCTTAGGATAGCTTAGCTTAGCTTAGGATAGCTTAGCTTAGCTTAGCTTAGGATAGCTTAGCTTAGCTTAGGATAGCTTAGGATAGCTTAGCTTAGGAGAGCTTAGCTTAGCTTAGCTTAGGATAGCTTAGCTTAACTTAGCTTAGGATAGCTTAGCTTAGCTTAGCTTAGGATAGCTTAGCTTAGCTTAGCTTAGGATAGCTTAGGATAGCTTACCTTAGGAGAGCTTAGCTTAGGATAGCTTAGCTTAGGATAGCTTAGGATAGCTTAGGATAGCTTAGCTTAGCTTAGCTTAGCTTAGCTTAGCTTAGCTTAGGATAGCTTAGCTTAGCTTAGCTTAGGATAGGTTAGCTTAGCTTAGCTTAGGATAGCTTAGCTTAGCTTAGCTTAGCATAGCTTAGGATAGCTTAGCTTAGGATAGCTTAGCTTAGCTTAGCTTAGGATAGCTTAGCTTAGCTTAGGATAGCTTAGCTTAGCTTAGCTTAGGATAGCTTAGCTTAGGATAGCTTAGGATAGCTTAGCTTAGCTTAGCTTAGGATAGCTTAGCTTAGGATAGCTTAGGATAGCTTAGCTTAGCTTAGCTTAGGATAGCTTAGCTTAGCTTAGCTTAGGATAGCTTAGCTTAGCTTAGGATAGCTTAGCTTAGCTTAGCTTAGGATAGCTTAGCTTAGCTTAGCTTAGGATAGCTTAGCTTAGCTTAGCTTAGCTTTGCTTAGGATAGCTTAGTTTAGCTTAGCTTAGGATAGCTTAGCTTAGCTTAGCTTAGGATAGCTTAGCTTAGCTTAGCTTAGGATAGCTTAGGATAGCTTAGCTTATCTTAGGATAGCTTAGCTTAGCTTAGGATAGCTTAGGATAGCTTAGCTTAGGATAGCTTAGGATAGCTTAGCTTAGGATAGCTTAGGATAGCTTAGCTTAGCTTAGCTTAGGATAGCTTAGCTTAGCTTAGCTTAGGATAGCTTAGCTTAGCTTAGGATAGCTTAGCTTAGGATAGCTTAGCTTAGGATAGCTTAGGATAGCTTAGCTTAGGATAGCTTAGCTTAGCTTAGCTTAGGATAGCTTAGCTTAGCTTAGCTTAGGATAGCTTAGCTTAGGATAGCTTAGGATAGCTTAGCTTAGGATAGCTTAGGATAGCTTAGCTTAGCTTAGCTTAGGATAGCTTAGCTTAGCTTAGCTTAGGATAGCTTAGGATAGCTTAGCTTAGCTTAGCTTAGGATAGCTTAGCTTAGCTTAGCTTAGGATAGCTTAGCTTAGCTTAGGATAGCCTAGCTTAGCTTAGCTTAGGATGGCTTAGCTTAGCTTAGCTTAGGATAGCTTAGCTTAGTTTAGGATAGCTTAGCTTAGGATAGCTTAGCTTAGGATAGCTTAGGATAGCTTAGCTTAGGATAGCTTAGGATAGCTTAGCTTAGGATAGCTTAGCTTAGGATAGCTTAGGAAAGCTTAGCTTAGCTTAGCTTAGCATAGCTTAGCTTAGCTTAGCTTAGGATAGCTTAGCTTAGCTTAGCTTAGGATAGCTTAGCTTAGCTTAGCTTAGGATAGCTTAGGATAGCTTAGCTTAGGTTAGCTTAGCTTAGGATAGCTTAGGATAGCTTAGCTTAGGATAGCTTAGGATAGCTTAGCTTAGGATAGCTTAGGATAGCTTAGCTTAGCTTAGCTTAGGATAGCTTAGCTTAGCTTAGCTTAGGATAGCTTAGCTTAGCTTAGCTTAGCTTAGGATAGCTTAGGATAGCTTAGGATAGCTTAGCTTAGGATAGCTTAGCTTAGGATAGCTTAGCTTAGCTTAGCTTAGGATAGCTTAGCTTAGGATAGCTTAGGATAGCTTAGCTTAGGATAGCTTAGCTTAGGATAGCTTAGGATAGCTTAGCTTAGCTTAGCTTAGCTTAGCTTAGCTTAGGATAGCTTAGCTTAGCTTAGGATAGCTTAGCTTAGCTTAGGATAGCTTAGCTTAGCTTAGCTTAGGATAGCTTAGCTTAGCTTAGCTTAGCTTAGCTTAGCTTAGGATAGCTTAGCTTAGCTTAGCTTAGGATAGCTTAGCTTAGGATAGCTTAGCTTAGGATAGCTTAGCTTAGGATAGCTTAGCTTAGCTTAGGATAGCTTAGCTTAGCTTAGCTTAGGATAGCTTAGCTTAGCTTAGCTTAGGATAGCTTAGCTTAGCTTAGCTTAGGATAGCTTAGCTTAGGTTAGCTTAGCTTAGGATAGCTTAGGATAGCTTAGCTTAGGATAGCTTAGGATAGCTTAGCTTAGGATAGCTTAGGATAGCTTAGCTTAGCTTAGCTTAGGATAGCTTAGCTTAGCTTAGCTTAGGATAGCTTAGCTTAGCTTAGCTTAGCTTAGGATAGCTTAGGATAGCTTAGGATAGCTTAGCTTAGGATAGCTTAGCTTAGGATAGCTTAGCTTAGCTTAGCTTAGGATAGCTTAGCTTAGGATAGCTTAGGATAGCTTAGCTTAGGATAGCTTAGCTTAGGATAGCTTAGGATAGCTTAGCTTAGCTTAGCTTAGCTTAGCTTAGCTTAGGATAGCTTAGCTTAGCTTAGGATAGCTTAGCTTAGCTTAGGATAGCTTAGCTTAGCTTAGCTTAGGATAGCTTAGCTTAGCTTAGCTTAGCTTAGCTTAGCTTAGGATAGCTTAGCTTAGCTTAGCTTAGGATAGCTTAGCTTAGGATAGCTTAGCTTAGGATAGCTTAGCTTAGGATAGCTTAGCTTAGCTTAGGATAGCTTAGCTTAGCTTAGCTTAGGATAGCTTAGCTTAGCTTAGCTTAGGATAGCTTAGCTTAGCTTAGCTTAGGATAGCTTAGCTTAGGTTAGCTTAGCTTAGGATAGCTTAGGATAGCTTAGCTTAGGATAGCTTAGGATAGCTTAGCTTAGGATAGCTTAGGATAGCTTAGCTTAGCTTAGCTTAGGATAGCTTAGCTTAGCTTAGCTTAGGATAGCTTAGCTTAGCTTAGCTTAGCTTAGGATAGCTTAGGATAGCTTAGGATAGCTTAGCTTAGGATAGCTTAGCTTAGGCTTGCTTAGCTTAGCTTAGCTTAGGATAGCTTAGCTTAGGATAGCTTAGGATAGCTTAGCTTAGGATAGCTTAGCTTAGGATAGCTTAGGATAGCTTAGCTTAGCTTAGCTTAGCTTAGCTTAGCTTAGGATAGCTTAGCTTAGCTTAGCTTAGGATAGCTTAGCTTAGCTTAGGATAGCTTAGCTTAGCTTAGCTTAGGATAGCTTAGCTTAGCTTAGCTTAGCTTAGCTTAGCTTAGGATAGCTTAGCTTAGCTTAGCTTAGGATAGCTTAGCTTAGGATAGCTTAGCTTAGGATAGCTTAGCTTAGCTTAGCTTAGGATAGCTTAGCTTAGCTTAGGATAGCTTAGCTTAGCTTAGCTTAGGATAGCTTAGCTTAGCTTAGCTTAGGATCGCTTAGCTTAGCTTAGCTTAGGATAGCTTAGCTTAGCTTAGTTTAGCTTAGCTTAGGATAGCTTAGCTTAGGATAGCTTAGCTTAGCTTAGGATAGCTTAGCTTAGCTTAGCTTAGGATAGCTTAGCTTAGCTTAGGATAGCTTAGGATAGCTTAGCTTAGGAGAGCTTAGCTTAGCTTAGCTTAGGATAGCTTAGCTTAACTTAGCTTAGGAGAGCTTAGCTTAGCTTAGCTTAGGATAGCTTAGCTTAGCTTAGCTTAGGATAGCTTAGCTTAGCTTAGGATAGCTTAGCTTAGCTTAGCTTAGGATAGCTTAGGATAGCTTACCTTAGGAGAGCTTAGCTTAGGATAGCTTAGCTTAGGATAGCTTAGCTTAGGATAGCTTAGGATAGCTTAGGATAGCTTAGCTTAGCATAGCTTAGGATAGCTTAGCTTAGCTTAGCTTAGGATAGGTTAGCTTAGCTTAGCTTAGGATAGCTTAGCTTAGCTTAGCTTAGCATAGCTTAGGATAGCTTAGCTTAGGATAGCTTAGCTTAGCTTAGCTTAGGATAGCTTAGCTTAGCTTAGGATAGCTTAGCTTAGCTTAGCTTAGGATAGCTTAGCTTAGGATAGCTTAGGATAGCTTAGCTTAGCTTAGCTTAGGATAGCTTAGCTTAGGATAGCTTAGGATAGCTTAGCTTAGCTTAGCTTAGGATAGCTTAGCTTAGCTTAGCTTAGGATAGCTTAGCTTAGCTTAGGATAGCTTAGCTTAGCTTAGCTTAGGATAGCTTAGCTTAGCTTAGCTTAGGATAGCTTAGCTTAGCTTAGCTTAGCTTTGCTTAGGATAGCTTAGTTTAGCTTAGCTTAGGATAGCTTAGCTTAGCTTAGCTTAGGATAGCTTAGCTTAGCTTAGCTTAGGATAGCTTAGCTTAGCTTAGCTTAGGATAGCTTAGCTTAGGATAGCTTAGCTTAGCTTAGCTTAGGATAGCTTAGCTTAGCTTAGCTTAGGATAGCTTAGCTTAGCTTAGCTTAGGATAGCTTAGCTTAGCTTAGCTTAGCTTAGGATAGCTTAGCTTAGGATAGCTTAGGATAGCTTAGCTTAGCTTAGCTTAGGATAGCTTAGGATAGCTTAGGATAGCTTAGCTTAGGATAGCTTAGCTTAGGATAGCTTAGCTTAGGATAGCTTAGCTTAGGATAGCTTAGGATAGCTTAGCTTAGGATAGCTTAGGATAGCTTAGCTTAGGATAGCTTAGGATAGCTTAGCTTAGGATAGCTTAGCTTAGGATAGCTTAGGATAGCTTAGCTTAACTTAGCTTAGCTTAGGATAGCTTAGCTTAGCTTAGCTTAGGATAGCTTAGCTTAGCTTAGCTTAGGATAGCTTAGGATAGATTAGCTTAGGATAGCTTAGCTTAGGATAGCTTAGCCTAGGATAGCTTAGCTTAGCTTAGCTTAGCTTAGCTTAGGATAGCTTAGGATAGCTTAGCTTCGGATAGCTTAGGATAGCTTAGCTTAGGATAGATTAGGATAGCTTAGCTTAGGATAGCTTAGGATAGCTTAGCTTAGGATAGCTTAGCTTAGGATAGCTTAGCTTAGGATAGCTTAGGATAGCTTAGCTTAGCTTAGCTTAGGATAGCTTAGGATAGATTAGCTTAGGATAGCTTAGCTTAGGATAGCTTAGCTTAGGATAGCTTAGCTTAGCTTAGCTTAGCTTAGCTTAGGATAGCTTAGGATAGCTTAGCTTAGGATAGATTAGGATAGCTTAGCTTAGGATAGCTTAGGATAGCTTAGCTTAGGATAGCTTAGCTTAGGATAGCTTAGCTTAGGATAGCTTAGCTTAGCTTAGCTTAGCTTAGCTTAGGATAGCTTAGGATAGCTTAGCTTCGGATAGCTTAGGATAGCTTAGCTTAGGATAGATTAGGATAGCTTAGCTTAGGATAGCTTAGGATAGCTTAGCTTAGGATAGCTTAGCTTAGGATAGCTTAGCTTAGGATAGCTTAGCTTAGCTTAGCTTAGGATAGCTTAGCTTAGCTTAGGATAGCTTAGCTTAGCTTAGGATAGCTTAGCTTAGCTTAGCTTAGGATAGCTTAGCTTAGCTTAGCTTAGGATAGCTTAGCTTAGGATAGCTTAGGATAGCTTAGCTTAGGATAGCTTAGGATAGCTTAGCTTAGGATAGCTTAGCTTAGCTTAGCTTAGGATAGCTTAGCTTAGCTTAGGATAGCTTAGCTTAGCTTAGCTTAGGATAGCTTAGCTTAGGATAGCTTAGGAAAGCTTAGCTTAGCTTAGCTTAGGATAGCTTAGCTTAGCTTAGCTTAGGATAGCTTAGCTTAGCTTAGTTTAGGATAGCTTAGCTTAGCTTAGCTTAGCTTAGGATAGCTTTGCTTAGCTTAGCTTAGGATAAATTAGCTTAGGATAGCTTAGTTTAGGATAGCTTAGCTTAGCTTAGCTTAGGATAGCTTAGCTTAGCTTAGCTTAGGATAGCTTAGCTTAGCTTAGCTTAGGATAGCTTAGCTTAGCTTAGCTTAGGATAGCTTAGCTAAGCTTAGCTTAGCTTAGGATAGCTTAGCTTAGCTTAGCTTAGCTTAGCTTAGCTTAGCTTGGCTTAGGATAGCTTAGCTTAGCTTAGCTTAGGATAGCTTAGCTTAGCTTAGCTTAGCTTAGCTTAGGATAGCTTAGCTTAGGATAGCTTAGGATAGCTTAGCTTAGGATAGCTTAGCTTAGGATAGCTTAGGATAGATTAGCTTAGCTTAGCTTAGGATAGCTTAGCTTAGCTTAGCTTAGGATAGCTTAGCTTAGCTTAGGATAGCTTAGCTTAGCTTAGCTTAGGATAGCTTAGCTTAGCTTAGCTTAGGATAGCTTAGCTTAGCTTAGCTTAGGATAGCTTAGCTTAGCTTAGGATAGCTTAGCTTAGCTTAGGATAGCTTAGGATAGCTTAGCTTAGCTTAGGATAGCTTAGGATAGCTTAGCTTAGGATAGCTTAGGATAGCTTAGCTTAGGATAGCTTAGGATAGCTTAGCTTAGGATAGCTTAGCTTAGGATAGCTTAGCTTAGCTTAGGATAGCTTAGCTTAGGATAGCTTAGGATAGCTTAGCTTAGGATAGCTTAGCTTAGGATAGCTTAGGATAGATTAGCTTAGCTTAGCTTAGGATAGCTTAGCTTAGCTTAGCTTAGGATAGCTTAGCTTAGCTTAGGATAGCTTAGCTTAGCTTAGCTTAGGATAGCTTAGCTTAGCTTAGCTTAGGATAGCTTAGCTTAGCTTAGCTTAGGATAGCTTAGCTTAGCTTAGGATAGCTTAGCTTAGCTTAGGATAGCTTAGGATAGCTTAGCTTAGCTTAGGATAGCTTAGGATAGCTTAGGATAGCTTAGCTTAGGATAGCTTAGGATAGCTTAGCTTAGCTTAGGATAGCTTAGCTTAGCTTAGGATAGCTTAGCTTAGCTTAGGATAGCTTAGCTTAGGTTAGCTTAGCTTAGCTTAGCTTAGGATAGCTTAGCTTAGCTTAGCTTAGCTTAGGATAGGTTAGCTTAGGATAGCTTAGGATTGCTTAGCTTAGCTTAGCTTAGGATAGCTTAGCTTAGCTTAGCTTAGGATAGCTTAGCTTAGCTTAGGATAGCTTAGCTTAGCTTAGCTTAGGATAGCTTAGCTTAGCTTAGCTTAGGATAGCTTAGCTTAGCTTAGGATAGCTTAGCTTAGCTTAGCTAAGGATAGCTTAGCTTAGCTTAGGATAGCTTAGCTTAGCTTAGCTTAGGATAGCTTAGCTTAGCTTAGCTTAGGTAGCTTAGCTTAGCTTAGCTTAGGATAGCTTAGCTTAGCTTAGCTTAGGATAGCTTAGCTTAGCTTAGCTTAGCTTAGCTTAGCTTAGCTTAGCTTAGCTTAGGATAGCTTAGCTTAGCTTAGGATAGCTTACCTTAGGAGAGCTTAGCTTAGGATAGCTTAGCTTAGGATAGCTTAGGATAGCTTAGCTTAGGATAGCTTAGCTTAGGATAGCTTAGCTTAGGATAGCTTAGGATAGCTTAGCTTAGCTTAGCTTAGGATAGCTTAGCTTAGCTTAGCTTAGGATAGCTTAGGATAGCTTAGCTTAGGATAGCTTAGGATAGCTTAGGATAGCTTGGCTTAGGATAGCTTAGCTTAGCTTAGCTTAGGATAGCTTAGCTTAGCTTAGCTTAGGATAGCTTAGGATAGCTTAGCTTAGGATAGCTTAGGATAGCTTAGCTTAGGATAGCTTAGGATAGCTTAGCTTAGGATAGCTTAGGATAGCTTAGCTTAGGATAGCTTAGCTTAGCTTAGGATAGCTTAGCTTAGCTTAGCTTAGGATAGCTTAGCTTAGCTTAGGATAGCTTAGCTTAGCTTAGCTTAGCTTAGCTTAGCTTAGGATAGCTTAGCTTAGCTTAGGATAGCTTAGCTTAGGATAGCTTAGGATAGCTTAGCTTAGGATAGCTTAGGATAGCTTAGCTTAGGATAGCTTAGCTTAGGATAGCTTAGGATAGCTTAGCTTAGGATAGCTTAGGATAGCTTAGCTTAGGATAGCTTAGCTTAGCTTAGCTTAGGATAGCTTAGCTTAGCTTAGCTTAGGATAGCTTAGCTTAGCTTAGCTTAGGATAGCTTAGCTTAGCTTAGCTTCGGATAGCTTAGGATAGCTTAGCTTAGGATAGCTTAGCTTAGCTTAGCTTAGGATAGCTTAGCTTAGCTTAGCTTAGGATAGCTTAGCTTAGGATAGCTTAGGATAGCTTAGGATAGCTTAGCTTAGCTTAGCTTAGGATAGCTTAGCTTAGCTTAGCTTAGGATAGCTTAGCTTAGCTTAGGATAGCTTAGCTTAGCTTAGCTTAGGATAGCTTAGCTTAGGATAGCTTAGGAAAGCTTAGCTTAGCTTAGCTTAGGATAGCTTAGCTTAGCTTAGCTTAGGTTAGCTTAGCTTAGCTTAGGATAGCTTAGCTTAGCTTAGCTTAGGATAGCTTAGCTTAGCTTAGCTTAGGATAGCTTAGGATAGCTTAGCTTAGGATAGCTTAGGATAGCTTAGCTTAGGATAGCTTAGGATAGCTTAGCTTAGGATAGCTTAGGATAGCTTAGCTTAGGATAGCTTAGCTTAGCTTAGTATAGCTTAGCTTAGCTTAGGATAGCTTAGCTTAGCTTAGGATAGCTTAGCTTAGCTTAGCTTAGGATAGCTTAGCTTAGCTTAGCTTAGGATAGCTTAGCTTAGCTTAGGATAGCTTAGCTTAGCTTAGGTTGGCTTAGCTTAGCTTAGCTTAGGATAGCTTATCTTAGGATAGCTTAGGATAGCTTAGCTTAGGATAGCTTAGGATAGCTTAGCTTAGGATAGCTTAGCTTAGGATAGCTTAGGATAGCTTAGCTTAGGATAGCTTAGGATAGCTTAGCTTAGGATAGCTTAGCTTAGCTTAGCTTAGGATAGCTTAGCTTAGCTTAGCTTAGGATAGCTTAGCTTAGCTTAGCTTAGGATAGCTTAGCTTAGCTTAGCTTCGGATAGCTTAGGATAGCTTAGCTTAGGATAGCTTAGCTTAGGATAGCTTAGGATAGCTTAGCTTAGGATAGCTTAGCTTAGGATAGCTTAGGATAGCTTAGCTTAGGATAGCTTAGGATAGCTTAGCTTAGGATAGCTTAGCTTAGCTTAGCTTAGGATAGCTTAGCTTAGCTTAGCTTCGGATAGCTTAGGATAGCTTAGCTTAGGATAGCTTAGCTTAGCTTAGCTTAGGATAGCTTAGCTTAGCTTAGCTTAGGATAGCTTAGCTTAGCTTAGCTTCGGATAGCTTAGGATAGCTTAGCTTAGGATAGCTTAGGATAGCTTAGGATAGCTTAGCTTAGCTTAGCTTAGGATAGCTTAGCTTAGCTTAGCTTAGGATAGCTTAGCTTAGCTTAGCTTAGGATAGCTTAGCTTAGGTTGGCTTAGCTTAGCTTAGCTTAGGATAGCTTAGCTTAGGATAGCTTAGGATAGCTTAGCTTAGGATAGCTTAGGATAGGATAGCTTAGCTTAGCTTAGGATAGCTTAGGATAGCTTAGCTTAGGATAGCTTAGGATAGCTTAGCTTAGGATAGCTTAGCTTAGCTTAGCTTAGGATAGGATAGCTTAGCTTAGCTTAGCTTAGGATAGCTTAGCTTAGCTTAGCTTAGGATAGCTTAGCTTAGCTTAGCTTCGGATAGCTTAGGATAGCTTAGCTTTGGATAGCTTAGCTTAGCTTAGCTTAGGATAGCTTAGCTTAGCTTAGCTTAGGATAGCTTAGCTTAGCTTAGCTTAGGATAGCTTAGGATAGCTTAGCTTAGGATAGCTTAGGATAGCTTAGGATAGCTTAGCTTAGCTTAGCTTAGGATAGCTTAGCTTAGCTTAGCTTAGGATAGCTTAGCTTAGCTTAGGATAGCTTAGCTTAGCTTAGCTTAGGATAGCTTAGCTTAGCTTAGCTTAGGATAGCTTAGGATAGCTTAGCTTAGGATAGCTTAGCTTAGGATAGCTTACCTTAGGAGAGCTTAGCTTAGGATAGCTTAGCTTAGGATAGCTTAGGATAGCTTAGCTTAGGATAGCTTAGCTTAGGATAGCTTAGCTTAGGATAGCTTAGGATAGCTTAGCTTAGCTTAGCTTAGGATAGCTTAGCTTAGCTTAGCTTAGGATAGCTTAGGATAGCTTAGCTTAGGATAGCTTAGCTTAGCTTAGCTTAGGATAGCTTAGCTTAGCTTAGCTTCGGATAGCTTAGGATAGCTTAGCTTAGGATAGCTTAGCTTAGCTTAGCTTAGGATAGCTTAGCTTAGCTTAGCTTAGGATAGCTTAGCTTAGGATAGCTTAGGATAGCTTAGCTTAGCTTAGCTTAGGATAGCTTAGCTTAGCTTAGCTTAGGATAGCTTAGCTTAGCTTAGCTTAGGATAGCTTAGCTTAGCTTAGCTTCGGATAGCTTAGGATAGCTTAGCTTAGGATAGCTTAGCTTAGCTTAGCTTAGGATAGCTTAGCTTAGCTTAGCTTAGGATAGCTTAGCTTAGGATAGCTTAGGATAGCTTAGGATAGCTTAGCTTAGCTTAGCTTAGGATAGCTTAGCTTAGCTTAGCTTAGGATAGCTTAGCTTAGCTTAGGATAGCTTAGCTTAGCTTAGCTTAGGTTAGCTTAGCTTAGCTTAGGATAGCTTAGCTTAGCTTAGGATAGCTTAGCTTAGCTTAGCTTAGGATAGCTTAGCTTAGCTTAGCTTAGGATAGCTTAGGATAGCTTAGCTTAGGATAGCTTAGGCTAGCTTAGGATAGCTTAGCTTAGCTTAGCTTAGGATAGCTTAGCTTAGCTTAGCTTAGGATAGCTTAGCTTAGCTTAGCTTAGGTAGCTTAGCTTAGCTTAGCTTAGGATAGCTTAGCTTAGCTTAGCTTAGGATAGCTTAGCTTAGCTTAGCTTAGCTTAGCTTAGCTTAGCTTAGCTTAGCTTAGGATAGCTTAGCTTAGCTTAGGATAGCTTACCTTAGGAGAGCTTAGCTTAGGATAGCTTAGCTTAGCTTAGCTTAGGATAGCTTAGCTTAGCTTAGGATAGCTTAGCTTAGCTTAGCTTAGGATAGCTTAGCTTAGCTTAGCTTAGGATAGCTTAGCTTAGCTTAGGATAGCTTAGCTTAGGATAGCTTAGGATAGCTTAGCTTAGGATAGCTTAGGATAGCTTAGCTTAGGATAGCTTAGCTTAGGATAGCTTAGGATAGCTTAGCTTAGGATAGCTTAGGATAGCTTAGCTTAGGATAGCTTAGCTTAGCTTAGCTTAGGATAGCTTAGCTTAGCTTAGCTTAGGATAGCTTAGCTTAGCTTAGCTTAGGATAGCTTAGCTTAGCTTAGCTTCGGATAGCTTAGGATAGCTTAGCTTAGGATAGCTTAGCTTAGCTTAGCTTAGGATAGCTTAGCTTAGCTTAGCTTAGGATAGCTTAGCTTAGGATAGCTTAGGATAGCTTAGGATAGCTTAGCTTAGCTTAGCTTAGGATAGCTTAGCTTAGCTTAGCTTAGGATAGCTTAGCTTAGCTTAGCTTAGCTTAGCTTAGGTAGCTTAGCTTAGCTTAGCTTAGGATAGCTTAGCTTAGCTTAGCTTAGGATAGCTTAGCTTAGCTTAGCTTAGCTTAGCTTAGCTTAGCTTAGCTTAGCTTAGGATAGCTTAGCTTAGCTTAGGATAGCTTACCTTAGGAGAGCTTAGCTTAGGATAGCTTAGCTTAGGATAGCTTAGGATAGCTTAGCTTAGGATAGCTTAGCTTAGGATAGCTTAGCTTAGCTTAGCTTAGGATAGCTTAGGATAGCTTAGCTTAGCTTAGCTTAGGATAGCTTAGCTTAGCTTAGCTTAGGATAGCTTAGCTTAGCTTAGCTTAGGTAGCTTAGCTTAGCTTAGCTTAGGATAGCTTAGCTTAGCTTAGCTTAGGATAGCTTAGCTTAGCTTAGCTTAGCTTAGCTTAGCTTAGCTTAGCTTAGGATAGCTTAGCTTAGCTTAGGATAGCTTACCTTAGGAGAGCTTAGCTTAGGATAGCTTAGCTTAGGATAGCTTAGGATAGCTTAGCTTAGGATAGCTTAGCTTAGGATAGCTTAGCTTAGCTTAGCTTAGGATAGCTTAGGATAGCTTAGCTTAGCTTAGCTTAGGATAGCTTAGCTTAGCTTAGCTTAGGATAGCTTAGCTTAGCTTAGCTTAGGTAGCTTAGCTTAGCTTAGCTTAGGATAGCTTAGCTTAGCTTAGCTTAGGATAGCTTAGCTTAGCTTAGCTTAGCTTAGCTTAGCTTAGCTTAGCTTAGGATAGCTTAGCTTAGCTTAGCTTAGGATAGCTTAGCTTAGCTTAGCTTAGCTTAGCTTAGCTTAGCTTAGCTTAGCTTAGGATAGCTTAGCTTAGCTTAGGATAGCTTACCTTAGCTTAGCTTAGGATAGCTTAGCTTAGCTTAGCTTAGGATAGCTTAGCTTAGCTTAGGATAGCTTAGCTTAGGATAGCTTAGGATAGCTTAGCTTAGGATAGCTTAGGATAGCTTAGCTTAGGATAGCTTAGGTAGCTTAGCTTAGCTTAGCTTAGGATAGCTTAGCTTAGCTTAGCTTAGGATAGCTTAGCTTAGCTTAGCTTAGCTTAGCTTAGCTTAGCTTAGCTTAGCTTAGGATAGCTTAGCTTAGCTTAGGATAGCTTACCTTAGGAGAGCTTAGCTTAGGATAGCTTAGCTTAGGATAGCTTAGGATAGCTTAGCTTAGGATAGCTTAGCTTAGGATAGCTTAGCTTAGGATAGCTTAGGATAGCTTAGCTTAGCTTAGCTTAGGATAGCTTAGCTTAGGATAGCTTAGCTTAGCTTAGCTTAGGATAGCTTAGCTTAGCTTAGCTTCGGATAGCTTAGGATAGCTTAGCTTAGGATAGCTTAGCTTAGCTTAGCTTAGGATAGCTTAGCTTAGCTTAGCTTAGGATAGCTTAGCTTAGGATAGCTTAGGATAGCTTAGCTTAGCTTAGCTTAGGATAGCTTAGCTTAGCTTAGCTTAGGATAGCTTAGGATAGCTTAGCTTAGGTTAGCTTAGCTTAGGATAGCTTAGGATAGCTTAGCTTAGGATAGCTTAGGATAGCTTAGCTTAGGATAGCTTAGGATAGCTTAGCTTAGCTTAGGATAGCTTAGGATAGATTAGCTTAGGATAGCTTAGCTTAGGATAGCTTAGCTTAGGATAGCTTAGCTTAGCTTAGCTTAGCTTAGCTTAGGATAGCTTAGGATAGCTTAGCTTCGGATAGCTTAGGATAGCTTAGCTTAGGATAGATTAGGATAGCTTAGCTTAGGATAGCTTAGGATAGCTTAGCTTAGGATAGCTTAGGAAAGCTTAGCTTAGCTTAGCTTAGGATAGCTTAGCTTAGCTTAGCTTAGGATAGCTTAGCTTAGCTTAGTTTAGGATAGCTTAGCTTAGCTTAGCTTAGCTTAGGATAGCTTTGCTTAGCTTAGCTTAGGATAAATTAGCTTAGGATAGCTTAGTTTAGGATAGCTTAGCTTAGCTTAGCTTAGGATAGCTTAGCTTAGCTTAGCTTAGGATAGCTTAGCTTAGCTTAGCTTAGGATAGCTTAGCTTAGCTTAGCTTAGGATAGCTTAGCTAAGCTTAGCTTAGCTTAGGATAGCTTAGCTTAGCTTAGCTTAGCTTAGCTTAGCTTGGCTTAGGATAGCTTAGCTTAGCTTAGCTTAGGATAGCTTAGCTTAGCTTAGCTTAGCTTAGCTTAGGATAGCTTAGGATAGCTTAGCTTAGGATAGCTTAGGATAGATTAGCTTAGCTTAGCTTAGGATAGCTTAGCTTAGCTTAGCTTAGGATAGCTTAGCTTAGCTTAGGATAGCTTAGCTTAGCTTAGCTTAGGATAGCTTAGCTTAGCTTAGCTTAGGATAGCTTAGCTTAGCTTAGCTTAGGATAGCTTAGCTTAGCTTAGGATAGCTTAGCTTAGCTTAGGATAGCTTAGGATAGCTTAGCTTAGCTTAGGATAGCTTAGGATAGCTTAGCTTAGGATAGCTTAGGATAGCTTAGCTTAGGATAGCTTAGGATAGCTTAGCTTAGGATAGCTTAGGATAGCTTAGCTTAGGATAGCTTAGGATAGCTTAGCTTAGGATAGCTTAGCTTAGGATAGCTTAGGATAGATTAGCTTAGCTTAGCTTAGGATAGCTTAGCTTAGCTTAGCTTAGGATAGCTTAGCTTAGCTTAGGATAGCTTAGCTTAGCTTAGCTTAGGATAGCTTAGCTTAGCTTAGCTTAGGATAGCTTAGCTTAGCTTAGCTTAGGATAGCTTAGCTTAGCTTAGGATAGCTTAGCTTAGCTTAGGATAGCTTAGGATAGCTTAGCTTAGCTTAGGATAGCTTAGGATAGCTTAGGATAGCTTAGCTTAGGATAGCTTAGGATAGCTTAGCTTAGCTTAGGATAGCTTAGCTTAGCTTAGCTTAGGATAGCTTAGGATAGCTTAGGATAGCTTAGCTTAGGATAGCTTAGCTTAGGATAGCTTAGCTTAGCTTAGCTTAGGATAGCTTAGCTTAGGATAGCTTAGGATAGCTTAGCTTAGGATAGCTTAGCTTAGGATAGCTTAGGATAGCTTAGCTTAGCTTAGCTTAGCTTAGCTTAGCTTAGCTTAGGATAGCTTAGCTTAGCTTAGCTTAGGATAGCTTAGCTTAGCTTAGGATAGCTTAGCTTAGCTTAGCTTAGGATAGCTTAGCTTAGCTTAGCTTAGCTTAGCTTAGCTTAGGATAGCTTAGCTTAGCTTAGCTTAGGATAGCTTAGCTTAGGATAGCTTAGCTTAGCTTTGCTTAGGATAGCTTAGCTTAGGATAGCTTAGCTTAGGTTAGCTTAGCTTAGCTTAGCTTAGCATAGCTTAGGATAGCTTAGCTTAGGATAGCTTAGCTTAGCTTAGCTTAGGATAGCTTAGCTTAGCTTAGCTTAGGATAGCTTAGCTTAGCTTAGGATAGCTTAGCTTAGCTTAGCTTAGGATAGCTTAGCTTAGCTTAGCTTAGGATAGCTTAGCTTAGCTTAGGATAGCTTAGCTTAGCTTAGCTTAGGATAGCTTAGCTTAGCTTAGCTTAGGATCGCTTAGCTTAGCTTAGCTTAGGATAGCTTAGCTTAACTTAGCTTAGGATAGCTTAGCTTAGCTTAGCTTAGGATAGCTTAGTTTAGCTTAGCTTAGGATAGCTTAGCTTAGCTTAGCTTAGGATCGCTTAGCTTAGCTTAGCTTAGGATAGCTTAGCTTAGCTTAGCTTAGCTTAGCTTAGGATAGCTTAGCTTAGGATAGCTTAGCTTAGCTTAGGATAGCTTAGCTTAGCTTAGCTTAGGATAGCTTAGCTTAGCTTAGGATAGCTTAGGATAGCTTAGCTTAGGAGAGCTTAGCTTAGCTTAGCTTAGGATAGCTTAGCTTAACTTAGCTTAGGATAGCTTAGCTTAGCTTAGCTTAGGATAGCTTAGCTTAGCTTAGCTTAGGATAGCTTAGCTTAGCTTAGGATAGCTTAGCTTAGCTTAGCTTAGGATAGCTTAGGATAGCTTACCTTAGGAGAGCTTAGCTTAGGATAGCTTAGCTTAGGATAGCTTAGGATAGCTTAGGATAGCTTAGCTTAGGATAGCTTAGCTTAGCTTAGCTTAGGATAGCTTAGGATAGCTTAGCTTAGGATAGTTTAGGATAGCTTAGCTTAGGATAGCTTAGGATAGCTTAGCTTAGGATAGCTTAGGATAGCTTAGCTTAGGATAGCTTAGCTTAGCTTAGCTTAGGATAGCTTAGCTTAGGATAGCTTAGGATAGCTTAGCTTAGGATAGCTTAGCTTAGGATAGCTTAGGATAGCTTAGCTTAGCTTAGCTTAGCTTAGCTTAGCTTAGCTTAGGATAGCTTAGCTTAGCTTAGCTTAGGATAGCTTAGCTTAGCTTAGCTTAGGATAGCTTAGCTTAGCTTAGCTTAGCTTAGCTTAGCTTAGCTTAGGATAGCTTAGCTTAGCTTAGCTTAGGATAGCTTAGCTTAGCTTAGCTTAGGATAGCTTAGCTTAGGATAGCTTAGGATAGCTTAGCTTAGCTTAGCTTAGGATAGCTTAGCTTAGGATAGCTTAGGATAGCTTAGCTTAGCTTAGCTTAGGATAGCTTAGCTTAGCTTAGCTTAGGATAGCTTAGCTTAGCTTAGGATAGCTTAGCTTAGCTTAGCTTAGGATAGCTTAGCTTAGCTTAGCTTAGGATAGCTTAGCTTAGCTTAGCTTTGCTTAGGATAGCTTAGTTTAGCTTAGCTTAGGATAGCTTAGCTTAGCTTAGCTTAGGATAGCTTAGCTTAGCTTAGCTTAGGATAGCTTAGCTTAGCTTAGCTTAGCTTAGCTTAGCTTAGGATAGCTTAGCTTAGCTTAGCTTAGGATAGCTTAGCTTAGCTTAGCTTAGGATAGCTTAGCTTAGCTTAGCTTAGCTTAGGATAGCTTAGCTTAGGATAGCTTAGGATAGCTTAGCTTAGCTTAGCTTAGGATAGCTTAGCTTAGCTTAGCTTAGGATAGCTTAGCTTAGGATAGCTTAGCTTAGGATAGCTTAGCTTAGGATAGCTTAGGATAGCTTAGCTTAGGATAGCTTAGGATAGCTTAGCTTAGGATAGCTTAGCTTAGGATAGCTTAGGATAGCTTAGCTTAACTTAGCTTAGCTTAGGATAGCTTAGCTTAGCTTAGGATAGCTTAGCTTAGCTTAGCTTAGGATAGCTTAGGATAGATTAGCTTAGGATAGCTTAGCTTAGGATAGCTTAGTATAGCTTAGCTTAGCTTAGCTTAGGATAGCTTAGGATAGCTTAGGATAGATTAGCTTAGGATAGCTTAGCTTAGGATAGATTAGGATAGCTTAGCTTAGGATAGCTTAGGATAGCTTAGCTTAGGATAGCTTAGCTTAGGATAGCTTAGGATAGCTTAGCTTAACTTAGCTTAGCTTAGGATAGCTTAGCTTAGCTTAGCTTAGGATAGCTTAGCTTAGCTTAGCTTAGGATAGCTTAGGATAGATTAGCTTAGGATAGCTTAGCTTAGGATAGCTTAGCTTAGGATAGCTTAGCTTAGCTTAGCTTAGCTTAGCTTAGGATAGCTTAGGATAGCTTAGCTTCGGATAGCTTAGGATAGCTTAGCTTAGGATAGATTAGGATAGCTTAGCTTAGGATAGCTTAGGATAGCTTAGCTTAGGATAGCTTAGCTTAGGATAGCTTAGCTTAGGATAGCTTAGGATAGCTTAGCTTAGCTTAGCTTAGGATAGCTTAGCTTAGCTTAGCTTAGGATAGCTTAGCTTAGCTTAGGATAGCTTAGCTTAGCTTAGGATAGCTTAGCTTAGCTTAGCTTAGGATAGCTTAGCTTAGCTTAGCTTAGGATAGCTTAGCTTAGCTTAGCTTAGGATAGCTTAGCTTAGGATAGCTTAGGATAGCTTAGCTTAGGATAGCTTAGGATAGCTTAGCTTAGGATAGCTTAGCTTAGCTTAGCTTAGGTAGCTTAGCTTAGCTTAGGATAGCTTAGCTTAGCTTAGCTTAGGATAGCTTAGCTTAGGATAGCTTAGGAAAGCTTAGCTTAGCTTAGCTTAGGATAGCTTAGCTTAGCTTAGCTTAGGATAGCTTAGCTTAGCTTAGTTTAGGATAGCTTAGCTTAGCTTAGCTTAGCTTAGGATAGCTTTGCTTAGCTTAGCTTAGGATAAATTAGCTTAGGATAGCTTAGTTTAGGATAGCTTAGCTTAGCTTAGCTTAGGATAGCTTAGCTTAGCTTAGCTTAGGATAGCTTAGCTTAGCTTAGCTTAGGATAGCTTAGCTTAGCTTAGCTTAGGATAGCTTAGCTAAGCTTAGCTTAGCTTAGGATAGCTTAGCTTAGCTTAGCTTAGCTTAGCTTAGCTTGGCTTAGGATAGCTTAGCTTAGCTTAGCTTAGGATAGCTTAGCTTAGCTTAGCTTAGCTTAGCTTAGGATAGCTTAGGATAGCTTAGCTTAGGATAGCTTAGGATAGATTAGCTTAGCTTAGCTTAGGATAGCTTAGCTTAGCTTAGCTTAGGATAGCTTAGCTTAGCTTAGGATAGCTTAGCTTAGCTTAGCTTAGGATAGCTTAGCTTAGCTTAGCTTAGGATAGCTTAGCTTAGCTTAGCTTAGGATAGCTTAGCTTAGCTTAGGATAGCTTAGCTTAGCTTAGGATAGCTTAGGATAGCTTAGCTTAGCTTAGGATAGCTTAGGATAGCTTAGCTTAGGATAGCTTAGGATAGCTTAGCTTAGGATAGCTTAGGATAGCTTAGCTTAGGATAGCTTAGGATAGCTTAGCTTAGGATAGCTTAGCTTAGGATAGCTTAGGATAGATTAGCTTAGCTTAGCTTAGGATAGCTTAGCTTAGCTTAGCTTAGGATAGCTTAGCTTAGCTTAGGATAGCTTAGCTTAGCTTAGCTTAGGATAGCTTAGCTTAGCTTAGCTTAGGATAGCTTAGCTTAGCTTAGCTTAGGATAGCTTAGCTTAGCTTAGGATAGCTTAGCTTAGCTTAGGATAGCTTAGGATAGCTTAGCTTAGCTTAGGATAGCTTAGGATAGCTTAGGATAGCTTAGCTTAGGATAGCTTAGGATAGCTTAGCTTAGCTTAGGATAGCTTAGCTTAGCTTAGCTTAGGATAGCTTAGCTTAGCTTAGCTTAGGATAGCTTAGCTTAGGTTAGCTTAGCTTAGCTTAGCTTAGGATAGGTTAGCTTAGGATAGCTTAGGATTGCTTAGCTTAGCTTAGCTTAGGATAGCTTAGCTTAGCTTAGCTTAGGATAGCTTAGCTTAGCTTAGGATAGCTTAGCTTAGCTTAGCTTAGGATAGCTTAGCTTAGCTTAGCTTAGGATAGCTTAGCTTAGCTTAGCTTAGGATAGCTTAGCTTAGCTTAGGATAGCTTAGCTTAGCTTAGCTTAGGATAGCTTAGCTTAGCTTAGGATAGCTTAGCTTAGCTTAGCTTAGGATAGCTTAGCTTAGCTTAGCTTAGGTAGCTTAGCTTAGCTTAGCTTAGGATAGCTTAGCTTAGCTTAGCTTAGGATAGCTTAGCTTAGCTTAGCTTAGCTTAGCTTAGCTTAGCTTAGCTTAGCTTAGCTTAGGATAGCTTAGCTTAGCTTAGGATAGCTTACCTTAGGAGAGCTTAGCTTAGGATAGCTTAGCTTAGGATAGCTTAGCTTAGCTTAGGATAGCTTAGCTTAGCTTAGCTTAGGATAGCTTAGGATAGCTTAGCTTAGGATAGCTTAGGATAGCTTAGGATAGCTTAGCTTAGGATAGCTTAGCTTAGCTTAGCTTAGGATAGCTTAGCTTAGCTTAGCTTAGGATAGCTTAGGATAGCTTAGCTTAGGATAGCTTAGGATAGCTTAGCTTAGGATAGCTTAGGATAGCTTAGCTTAGGATAGCTTAGGATAGCTTAGCTTAGGATAGCTTAGGATAGCTTAGCTTAGGATAGCTTAGCTTAGCTTAGGATAGCTTAGCTTAGCTTAGCTTAGGATAGCTTAGCTTAGCTTAGGATAGCTTAGCTTAGCTTAGCTTAGGATAGCTTAGCTTAGCTTAGGATAGCTTAGCTTAGGATAGCTTAGGATAGCTTAGCTTAGGATAGCTTAGCTTAGGATAGCTTAGGATAGCTTAGCTTAGGATAGCTTAGGATAGCTTAGCTTAGGATAGCTTAGCTTAGCTTAGCTTAGGATAGCTTAGCTTAGCTTAGCTTAGGATAGCTTAGCTTAGCTTAGCTTAGGATAGCTTAGCTTAGCTTAGCTTCGGATAGCTTAGGATAGCTTAGCTTAGGATAGCTTAGCTTAGCTTAGCTTAGGATAGCTTAGCTTAGCTTAGCTTAGGATAGCTTAGCTTAGGATAGCTTAGGATAGCTTAGGATAGCTTAGCTTAGCTTAGCTTAGGATAGCTTAGCTTAGCTTAGCTTAGGATAGCTTAGCTTAGCTTAGGATAGCTTAGCTTAGCTTAGCTTAGGATAGCTTAGCTTAGGATAGCTTAGGAAAGCTTAGCTTAGCTTAGCTTAGGATAGCTTAGCTTAGCTTAGCTTAGGTTAGCTTAGCTTAGCTTAGGATAACTTAGCTTAGCTTAGCTTAGGATAGCTTAGCTTAGCTTAGCTTAGGATAGCTTAGGATAGCTTAGCTTAGGATAGCTTAGGATAGCTTAGCTTAGGATAGCTTAGGATAGCTTAGCTTAGGATAGCTTAGGATAGCTTAGCTTAGGATAGCTTAGCTTAGCTTAGTATAGCTTAGCTTAGCTTAGCTTAGGATAGCTTAGCTTAGCTTAGGATAGCTTAGCTTAGCTTAGCTTAGGATAGCTTAGCTTAGCTTAGGATAGCTTAGCTTAGCTTAGCTTAGGATAGCTTAGCTTAGCTTAGGATAGCTTAGCTTAGCTTAGGATAGCTTAGCTTAGCTTAGGTTGGCTTAGCTTAGCTTAGCTTAGGATAGCTTAGCTTAGGATAGCTTAGGATAGCTTAGCTTAGGATAGCTTAGGATAGCTTAGCTTAGGATAGCTTAGCTTAGGATAGCTTAGGATAGCTTAGCTTAGGATAGCTTAGGATAGCTTAGCTTAGGATAGCTTAGCTTAGCTTAGCTTAGGATAGCTTAGCTTAGCTTAGCTTAGGATAGCTTAGCTTAGCTTAGCTTAGGATAGCTTAGCTTAGCTTAGCTTCGGATAGCTTAGGATAGCTTAGCTTAGGATAGCTTAGCTTAGCTTAGCTTAGGATAGCTTAGCTTAGCTTAGCTTAGGATAGCTTAGCTTAGCTTAGCTTCGGATAGCTTAGGATAGCTTAGCTTAGGATAGCTTAGGATAGCTTAGGATAGCTTAGCTTAGCTTAGCTTAGGATAGCTTAGCTTAGCTTAGCTTAGGATAGCTTAGCTTAGCTTAGCTTAGGATAGCTTAGCTTAGCTTAGCTTAGGATAGCTTAGCTTAGGTTGGCTTAGCTTAGCTTAGCTTAGGATAGCTTAGCTTAGGATAGCTTAGGATAGCTTAGCTTAGGATAGCTTAGGATAGCTTAGCTTAGGATAGCTTAGCTTAGGATAGCTTAGGATAGCTTAGCTTAGGATAGCTTAGGATAGCTTAGCTTAGGATAGCTTAGCTTAGCTTAGCTTAGGATAGCTTAGCTTAGCTTAGCTTAGGATAGCTTAGCTTAGCTTAGCTTAGGATAGCTTAGCTTAGCTTAGCTTCGGATAGCTTAGGATAGCTTAGCTTAGGATAGCTTAGCTTAGCTTAGCTTAGGATAGCTTAGCTTAGCTTAGCTTAGGATAGCTTAGCTTAGCTTAGCTTAGGATAGCTTAGGATAGCTTAGCTTAGGATAGCTTAGGATAGCTTAGGATAGCTTAGCTTAGCTTAGCTTAGGATAGCTTAGCTTAGCTTAGCTTAGGATAGCTTAGCTTAGCTTAGCTTAGGATAGCTTAGCTTCGCTTAGCTTAGGATAGCTTAGCTTAGCTTAGCTTAGGATAGCTTAGGATAGCTTAGCTTAGGATAGCTTAGGATAGCTTAGGATAGCTTAGCTTAGCTTAGCTTAGGATAGCTTAGCTTAGCTTAGCTCAGGATAGCTTAGCTTAGCTTAGCTTAGGATAGCTTATCTTAGCTTAGCTTAGGATAGCTTAGCTTAGGTTAGCTTAGGATAGCTTAGCTTAGCTTAGCTTAGGATAGCTTAGCTTAGCTTGGCTTAGGATAGCTTAGCTTAGCTTAGCTTAGGATAGCCTAGCTTAGCTTAGCTTAGTATGACTTAGCTTAGCTTAGCTTAGGATAGCTTAGCTTAGCTTAGCTTAGGATAGCTTAGCTTAGTTTAGGATAGCTTAGCTTAGCTTAGCTTAGCTTAGGATAGCTTAGGATAGCTTAGCTTAGGATAGCTTAGGATAGCTTATCTTAGGATAGCTTAGCTTAGGATAGCTTAGCTTAGGATAGCTTCGGATAGCTTAGCTTAGGATAGCTTAGGATAGCTTAGCTTAGGATAGCTTAGGATAGCTTAGCTTAGGATAATTTAGCTTAGGATAGCTAAGGATAGCTTAGCTTAGCTTAGCTTAGGATAGCTTAGCTTAGCTTAGCTTAGGATAGCTTAGCTTAGCTTAGCTTAGGATAGCTTAGGATAGCTTAGCTTAGGATAGTTTAGGATAGCTTAGCTTAGGATAGCTTAGGATAGCTTAGCTTAGGATAGCTTAGGATAGCTTAGCTTAGGATAGCTTAGCTTAGGATAGCTTAGCTTAGGATAGCTTAGCTTAGCTTAGCTTAGGATAGCTTAGCTTAGGATAGCTTAGGATAGCTTAGGATAGCTTAGCTTAGGATAGCTTAGGATAGCTTAGCTTAGCTTAGCTTAGGATAGCTTAGCTTAGCTTAGCTTAGGATAGCTTAGCTTAGCTTAGCTTAGGATAGCTTAGCTTAGCTTAGGATAGCTTAGCTTAGCTTAGCTTAGGATAGCTTAGCTTAGCTTAGCTTAGGATAGCTTAGGATAGCTTACCTTAGGATAGCTTAGGATAGCTTAGCTTAGGATAGCTTAGCTTAGGATAGCTTAGCTTAGGATAGCTTAGCTTAGCTTAGCTTAGGATAGCTTAGCTTAGCTTAGCTTAGGATAGCTTAGCTTAGCTTAGGATAGCCTAGCTTAGCTTAGCTTAGGATAGCTTAGCTTAGCTTGGCTTAGGATAGCTTAGCTTAGCTTAGGATAGCTTAGCTTGGCTTAGCTTAGGATAGCTTAGCTTAGCTTAGCTTAGGATAGCTTAGCTTAGCTTAGCTTAGGATAGCTTAGCTTAGTTTAGGATAGCTTAGCTTAGCTTAGCTTAGGATAGCTTAGCTTAGCTTGGCTTAGGATAGCTTAGCTTAGCTTAGCTTAGGATAGCTTAGCTTAGCTTAGGATAGCTTAGGATAGCTTAGCTTAGGATAGCTTTGGATAGCTTAGCTTAGGATAGCTTAGCTTAGGATAGCTTAGCTTAGGATAGCTTAGGATATCTTAGCTTAGGATAGCTTAGCTTAGGATAGCTTAGGATAGCTTAGCTTAGCTTAGGATAGCTTAGCTTAGCTTAGCTTAGGATAGTTTAGCTTAGCTTAGCTTAGCTTAGGATAGCTTAGCTTAGCTTAGCTTAGCTTAGGATAGCTTAGCTTAGCTTAGCTTAGGATAGCTTAGGATAGCTTAGCTTAGGATAGCTTAGCTTAGGATAGCTTAGCTTAGCTTAGCTTAGGTTAGCTTAGCTTAGGATAGCTTAGGATAGCTTAGCTTAGGATAGCTTAGCTTAGGATAGCTTAGGATAACTTAGCTTAGCTTAGCTTAGGATAGCTTAGCTTAGCCTAGCTAAGGATAGCTTAGCTTAGCTTAGGATAGCTTAGCTTAGCTTAGCTTAGGATAGCTTAGCTTAGCTTAGCTTAGCTTAGGATAGCTTAGCTTAGCTTAGGATAGCTTAGGATAGCTTAGGATAGCTTAGCTTAGCTTAGCTTAGGATAGCTTAGCTTAGCTTAGCTTAGGATAGCTTAGCTTAGCTTAGCTTAGAATAGCTTAGCTTAGCTTAGGATAGCTTAGCTTAGCTTAGCTTAGGATAGCTTAGCTTAGCTTAGCTTAGGATAGCTTAGCTTAGCTTAGCTTAGGATAGCTTAGCTTAGCTTAGGATAGCTTAGCTTAGCTTAGCTTAGGATAGCTTAGCTTAGCTTAGCTTAGGATAGCTTAGCTTAGCTTAGGATAGCTTAGCTTAGCTTAGCTTAGGATAGCCTAGCTTAGCTTAGCTTAGGATAGCTTAGCTTAGCTTAGCTTAGGATAGCTTAGCTTAGCTTAGCTTAGGATAGCTTAGCTTAGCTTAGCTTAGGATAGCTTAGCTTAGCTTAGCTTAGCATAGCTTAGCTTAGCATAGCTTAGCTTAGCTTAGCTTAGGATAGCTTAGCTTAGCTTAGCTTAGGAGAGCTTAGCTTAGCTTAGCTTAGGATAGCTTAGCTTAGCTTAGCTTAGGAGAGCTTAGCTTAGCTTAGCTTAGGATAGCTTAGCTTAGCTTAGCTTAGGATAGCTTAGCTTAGCTTAGCTTAGGATAGCTTAGCTTAGCTTAGCTTAGGATAGCTTAGCTTAGGATAGCTTAGCTTAGCTTAGCTTAGTATAGCTTAGCTTAGCTTAGCTTAGGATAGCTTAGCTTAGGATAGCTTAGCTTAGGATAGCTTAGCTTAAGATAGCTTAGGATAGCTTAGCTTAGGATAGCTTAGGATAGCTTAGCTTAGGATAGCTTAGCTTAGCTTAGCTTAGGATAGCTTAGCTTAGCTTAGCTTAGGATAGATTAGCTTAGCTTGGCTTAGGATAGCTTAGCTTAGCTTTGCTTAGGATAGCCTAGCTTAGCTTAGCTTAGGATGGCTTAGCTTAGATTAGCTTAGGATAGCTTAGCTTAGCTTAGCTTAGGATAGCTTAGCTTAGTTTAGGATAGCTTAGCTTAGCTTAGCTTAGCTTAGGATAGCTTAGGATAGCTTAGCTTAGGATATCTTAGGATAGCTTAGCTTAGGATAGCTTAGGATAGCTTAGCTTAGGATAGCTTAGCTTAGGTTAGCTTAGGATAGCTTAGCTTAGGATAGCTTAGGATAGCTTAGCTTAGGATAGCTTAGGATAGCTTAGCTTAGGATAGCTTAGCTTAGGATAGCTTAGGAAAGCTTAGCTTAGCTTAGCTTAGGATAGCTTAGCTTAGCTTAGCTTAGGATAGCTTAGCTTAGCTTAGCTTAGGATAGCTTAGGATAGCTTAGCTTAGGTAGCTTAGCTTAGGTTAGCTTAGCTTAGGATAGCTTAGGATAGCTTAGCTTAGGATAGCTTAGCTTAGGATAGCTTAGGATAGCTTAGCTTAGCTTAGCATAGGATAGCTTAGCTTAGCTTAGCTTAGGATAGCTTAGCTTAGCTTAGCTTAGCTTAGGATAGCTTAGCTTAGCTTAGCTTAGGATAGCTTAGGATAGCTTAGCTTAGGATAGTTTAGGATAGCTTAGCTTAGGATAGCTTAGGATAGCTTAGGATAGCTTAGCTTAGGATAGCTTAGCTTAGGCTAGCTTAGCTTAGCTTAGCTTAGGATAGCTTAGCTTAGGATAGCTTAGGATAGCTTAGCTTAGGATAGCTTAGCTTAGGATAGCTTAGGATAGCTTAGATTAGCTTAGGATAGCTTAGCTTAGCTTAGGATAGCTTAGCTTAGCTTAGGATAGCTTAGCTTAGCTTAGCTTAGGATAGCTTAGGATAGCTTAGCATAGGAGAGCTTAGCTTAGCTTAGCTTAGGATAGCTTAGCTTAGCTTAGCTTAGCTTAGGATAGCTTAGCTTAACTTAGCTTAGGATAGCTTAGCTTAGCTTAGCTTAGGATAGCTTAGCTTAGCTTAGCTTAGGATAGCTTAGCTTAGCTTAGGATAGCTTAGCTTAGCTTAGCTTAGGATAGCTTAGCTTAGCTTAGCTTAGGATAGCTTAGCTTAGCTTAGCTTAGGATAGCTTAGCTTAGCTTAGCTTAGGATAGCTTAGCTTAGCTTAGCTTAGGATAGCTTAGCTTAGCTTAGCTTAGGATAGCTTAGCTTAGCTTAGCTTAGCATAGCTTAGCTTAGCTTAGCTTAGGATAGCTTAGCTTAGCTTAGCTTAGGAGAGCTTAGCTTAGCTTAGCTTAGGATAGCTTAGCTTAGCTTAGCTTAGGAGAGCTTAGCTTAGCTTAGCTTAGGATAGCTTAGCTTAGCTTAGCTTAGGATAGCTTAGCTTAGCTTAGCTTAGGATAGCTTAGCTTAGCTTAGCTTAGGATAGCTTAGCTTAGCTTAGCTTAGCTTAGGATAGCTTAGCTTAGCTTAGCTTAGTATAGCTTAGCTTAGCCTAGCTTAGGATAGCTTAGCTTAGGATAGCTTAGCTTAGGATAGCTTAGCTTAAGATAGCTTAGGATAGCTTAGCTTAGGATAGCTTAGGATAGCTTAGCTTAGGATAGCTTAGCTTAGCTTAGCTTAGGATAGCTTAGCTTAGCTTAGCTTAGGATAGATTAGCTTAGCTTGGCTTAGGATAGCTTAGCTTAGCTTTGCTTAGGATAGCCTAGCTTAGCTTAGCTTAGGATGGCTTAGCTTAGCTTAGCTTAGGATAGCTTAGCTTAGCTTAGCTTAGGATAGCTTAGCTTAGTTTAGGATAGCTTAGCTTAGCTTAGCTTAGCTTAGGATAGCTTAGGATAGCTTAGCTTAGGATATCTTAGGATAGCTTAGCTTAGGATAGCTTAGGATAGCTTAGCTTAGGATAGCTTAGCTTAGCTTAGCTTAGCTTAGCTTAGGATAGATTAGCTTAGCTTGGCTTAGGATAGCTTAGCTTAGCTTTGCTTAGGATAGCCTAGCTTAGCTTAGCTTAGGATGGCTTAGCTTAGCTTAGCTTAGGATAGCTTAGCTTAGCTTAGCTTAGGATAGCTTAGCTTAGTTTAGGATAGCTTAGCTTAGCTTAGCTTAGCTTAGGATAGCTTAGGATAGCTTAGCTTAGGATATCTTAGGATAGCTTAGCTTAGGATAGCTTAGGATAGCTTAGCTTAGGATAGCTTAGCTTAGGTTAGCTTAGGATAGCTTAGCTTAGGATAGCTTAGGATAGCTTAGCTTAGGATAGCTTAGGATAGCTTAGCTTAGGATAGCTTAGCTTAGGATAGCTTAGGAAAGCTTAGCTTAGCTTAGCTTAGGATAGCTTAGCTTAGCTTAGCTTAGGATAGCTTAGCTTAGCTTAGCTTAGGATAGCTTAGGATAGCTTAGCTTAGGATAGCTTAGCTTAGGTTAGCTTAGCTTAGGATAGCTTAGGATAGCTTAGCTTAGGATAGCTTAGCTTAGGATAGCTTAGGATAGCTTAGCTTAGCTTAGCATAGGATAGCTTAGCTTAGCTTAGCTTAGGATAGCTTAGCTTAGCTTAGCTTAGCTTAGGATAGCTTAGCTTAGCTTAGCTTAGGATAGCTTAGGATAGCTTAGCTTAGGATAGTTTAGGATAGCTTAGCTTAGGATAGCTTAGGATAGCTTAGGATAGCTTAGCTTAGGATAGCTTAGCTTAGGATAGCTTAGCTTAGCTTAGCTTAGGATAGCTTAGCTTAGGATAGCTTAGGATAGCTTAGCTTAGGATAGCTTAGCTTAGGATAGCTTAGCTTAGCTTAGGATAGCTTAGCTTAGCTTAGGATAGCTTAGCTTAGCTTAGGATAGCTTAGCTTAGCTTAGCTTAGGATAGCTTAGGATAGCTTAGCTTAGGAGAGCTTAGCTTAGCTTAGCTTAGGATAGCTTAGCTTAGCTTAGCTTAGCTTAGGATAGCTTAGCTTAACTTAGCTTAGGATAGCTTAGCTTAGCTTAGCTTAGGATAGCTTAGCTTAGCTTAGCTTAGGATAGCTTAGGATAGCTTAGGATAGCTTACCTTAGGAGAGCTTAGCTTAGGATAGCTTAGCTTAGGATAGCTTAGGATAGCTTAGCTTAGGATAGCTTAGCTTAGGATAGCTTAGCTTAGCTTAGCTTAGGATAGCTTAGCTTAGCTTAGCTTAGGATAGCTTAGCTTAGCTTAGCTTAGGATAGCTTAGGATAGCTTAGCTTAGGATAGCTTAGGATAGCTTAGCTTAGGATAGCTTAGGATAGCTTAGCTTAGGATAGCTTAGGATAGCTTAGCTTAGGATAGCTTAGGATAGCTTAGCTTAGGATAGCTTAGCTTAGGATAGCTTAGCTTAGCTTAGCTTAGGATAGCTTAGCTTAGCTTAGCTTAGGATAGATTAGCTTAGCTTGGCTTAGGATAGCTTAGCTTAGCTTTGCTTAGGATAGCCTAGCTTAGCTTAGCTTAGGATGGCTTAGCTTAGCTTAGCTTAGGATAGCTTAGCTTAGCTTAGCTTAGGATAGCTTAGCTTAGTTTAGGATAGCTTAGCTTAGCTTAGCTTAGCTTAGGATAGCTTAGGATAGCTTAGCTTAGGATATCTTAGGATAGCTTAGCTTAGGATAGCTTAGGATAGCTTAGCTTAGGATAGCTTAGCTTAGGTTAGCTTAGGATAGCTTAGCTTAGGATAGCTTAGGATAGCTTAGCTTAGGATAGCTTAGGATAGCTTAGCTTAGGATAGCTTAGCTTAGGATAGCTTAGGAAAGCTTAGCTTAGCTTAGCTTAGGATAGCTTAGCTTAGCTTAGCTTAGGATAGCTTAGCTTAGCTTAGCTTAGGATAGCTTAGGATAGCTTAGCTTAGGATAGCTTAGCTTAGGTTAGCTTAGCTTAGGATAGCTTAGGATAGCTTAGCTTAGGATAGCTTAGCTTAGGATAGCTTAGGATAGCTTAGCTTAGCTTAGCATAGGATAGCTTAGCTTAGCTTAGCTTAGGATAGCTTAGCTTAGCTTAGCTTAGCTTAGGATAGCTTAGCTTAGCTTAGCTTAGCTTAGGATAGCTTAGCTTAGGATAGTTTAGGATAGCTTAGCTTAGGATAGCTTAGGATAGCTTAGGATAGCTTAGCTTAGGATAGCTTAGCTTAGGATAGCTTAGCTTAGCTTAGCTTAGGATAGCTTAGCTTAGGATAGCTTAGGATAGCTTAGCTTAGGATAGCTTAGCTTAGCTTAGGATAGCTTAGCTTAGCTTAGGATAGCTTAGCTTAGCTTAGGATAGCTTAGCTTAGCTTAGCTTAGGAGAGCTTAGCTTAGCTTAGCTTAGGATAGCTTAGCTTAGCTTAGCTTAGCTTAGGATAGCTTAGCTTAACTTAGCTTAGGATAGCTTAGCTTAGCTTAGCTTAGGATAGCTTAGCTTAGCTTAGCTTAGGATAGCTTAGGATAGCTTAGGATAGCTTACCTTAGGAGAGCTTAGCTTAGGATAGCTTAGCTTAGGATAGCTTAGGATAGCTTAGCTTAGGATAGCTTAGCTTAGGATAGCTTAGCTTAGCTTAGCTTAGGATAGCTTAGCTTAGCTTAGCTTAGGATAGCTTAGCTTAGCTTAGCTTAGGATAGCTTAGGATAGCTTAGCTTAGGATAGCTTAGGATAGCTTAGCTTAGGATAGCTTAGGATAGCTTAGCTTAGGATAGCTTAGGATAGCTTAGCTTAGGATAGCTTAGCTTAGGATAGCTTAGCTTAGCTTAGCTTAGGATAGCTTAGCTTGGGATAGCTTAGGATAGCTTAGCTTAGGATAGCTTAGGATAGCTTAGCTTAGGATAGATTAGGATAGCTTAGCTTAGGATAGCTTAGGATAGCTTAGCTTAGGATAGCTTAGCTTAGGATAGCTTAGCTTAGCTTAGCTTAGGATAGCTTAGCTTGGGATAGCTTAGGATAGCTTAGCTTAGGATAGCTTAGGATAGCTTAGCTTAGCTTAGCTTAGGATAGCTTAGTTTAGCTTAGCTTAGGATAGCTTAGCTTAGCTTAGGATAGCTTAGCTTAGCTTAGCTTAGGATAGCTTAGCTTAGCTTAGCTTAGGATAGCTTAGCTTAGCTTAGCTTAGGATAGCTTAGCTTAGCATAGCTTAGCTTAGGATAGCTTAGCTTAGGATAGCTTAGCTTAGGATAGCTTAGGATAGCTTAGCTTAGGATAGCTTAGCTTAGGATAGCTTAGCTTAGCTTAGCTTAGGATAGCTTAGCTTAGCTTAGGATAGCTTAGCTTAGGATAGCTTAGCTTAGGATAGCTTAGGAAAGCTTAGCTTAGGATAGCTTAGCTTGGCTTAGGATAGCTTAGCTTAGCTTAGGATAGCTTAGCTTAGCTTAGCTTAGGATAGCTTAGCTTAGCTTAGCTTAGCTTAGGATAGCTTAGCTTAGGATAGCTTAGCTTAGGATAGCTTAGCTTAAGATAGCTTAGGATAGCTTAGCTTAGGATAGCTTAGGATAGCTTAGCTTAGGATAGCTTAGCTTAGCTTAGCTTAGCTTAGCTTAGCTTGGCTTAGGATAGCTTAGCTTAGCTTGGCTTAGGATAGCTTAGCTTAGCTTTGCTTAGGATAGCCTAGCTTAGCTTAGCTTAGGATGGCTTAGCTTAGCTTAGCTTAGGATAGCTTAGCTTAGCTTAGCTTAGGATAGCTTAGCTTAGTTTAGGATAGCTTAGCTTAGCTTAGCTTAGGATAGCTTAGCTTAGCTTGGCTTAGGATAGCTTAGCTTAGCTTAGCTTAGGATAGCTTAGCTTAGGATAGCTTAGCTTAGGATAGCTTAGGATAGCTTAGCTTAGGATAGCTTAGCTTAGGATAGCTTAGGACAGCTTAGCTTAGGATAGCTTAGGATAGCTTAGCTTAGGATAGCTTAGGATAGCTTAGCTTAGCTTAGCTTAGGATAGCTTAGCTTAGCTTAGCTTAGGATAGCTTAGGATAGCTTAGCTTAGGATAGCTTTGGATAGCTTAGCTTAGGATAGCTTAGCTTAGGATAGCTTAGCTTAGGATAGCTTAGGATAGCTTAGCTTAGGATAGCTTAGGATATCTTAGCTTAGGATAGCTTAGCTTAGGATAGCTTAGGATAGTTTAGCTTAGCTTAGGATAGCTTAGCTTAGCTTAGCTTAGGATAGCTTAGCTTAGCTTAGCTTAGGATAGCTTAGGATAGCTTAGCTTAGGATAGCTTAGCTTAGGATAGCTTAGCTTAGGATAGCTTAGGTTAGCTTAGGATAGCTTAGCTTAGGATAGCTTAGCTTAGGATAGCTTAGGATAGCTTAGCTTAGCTTAGCTTAGGATAGCTTAGCTTAGCTAAGGATAGCTTAGCTTAGCTTAGGATAGCTTAGCTTAGCTTAGCTTAGGATAGCTTAGCTTAGCTTAGCTTAGGATAGCTTAGCTTAGCTTAGCTTAGGATAGCTTAGCTTAGGATAGCTTAGCTTAGGATAGCTTAGCTTAGGATAGCTTAGGATAGCTTAGCTTAGCTTAGCTTAGGATAGCTTAGCTTAGCTTAGCTTAGCTTAGGATAGCTTAGCTTAGCTTAGGATAGCTTAGCTTAGCTTAGCTTAGGATAGCTTAGCTTAGGATAGCTTAGGATAGCTTAGCTTAGCTTAGCTTAGCTTAGCTTAGCTTAGGATAGCTTAGCTTAGCTTAGCTTAGGATAGCTTAGCTTAGCTTAGCTTAGGATAGCTTAGCTTAGCTTAGGATAGCTTAGCTTAGCTTAGCTTAGGATAGCTTAGCTTAGCTTAGCTTACGATAGCTTAGCTTAGCTTAGCTTAGGATAGCTTAGCTTAGCTTAGCTTAGGATAGCTTAGCTTAGCTTAGCTTAGCATAGCTTAGCTTAGCTTAGCTTAGGATAGCTTAGCTTAGCTTAGCTTAGGATAGCTTAGCTTAGGATAGCTTAGCTTAGGATAGCTTAGCTTAGGATAGCTTAGGATAGCTTAGTTTAGCTTAGCTTAGGATAGCTTAGCTTAGCTTAGGATAGCTTAGCTTAGCTTAGCTTAGGATAGCTTAGCTTAGCTTAGGATAGCTTAGGATAGCTTAGCTTAGGATAGCTTAGGATAGCTTAGCTTAGGATAGCTTAGCTTAGGATAGCTTAGCTTAGGATAGCTTAGGATAGCTTAGCTTATCTTAGGATAGCTTAGGATAGCTTAGCTTAGGATAGCTTAGGATAGCTTAGCTTAGCTTAGCTTAGGATAGCTTAGCTTAGCTTAGCTTTGGATAGCTTAGCTTAGCTTAGCTTAGGATAGCTTAGCTTAGCTTAGCTTAGCTTAGGATAGCTTAGGATAGCTTAGCTTAGGTTAGCTTAGGATAGCTTAGCTTAGGATAGCTTAGGATAGCTTAGGATAGCTTAGCTTGGGATAGCTTAGCTTAGGACAGCTTAGCTTAGGATAGCTTAGGTTAGCTTAGGATAGCTTAGCTTAGGATAGCTTAGGATAGCTTAGGATAGCTTAGCTTAGGATAGCTTAGCTTAGCTTAGCTTAGGATAGCTTAGCTTAGCTTAGCTTAGGAGAGCTTAGCTTAGCTTAGGATAGCTTAGCTTAGGATAGCTTAGCTTAGCTTAGCTTAGGATAGCTTAGCTTAGCTTAGGATAGCTTAGCTTAGCTTAGCTTAGGATAGCTTAGCTTAGCTTAGGATAGCTTAGCTTAGGATAGCTTAGCTTAGGATAGCTTAGCTTAGGATAGCTTAGGATAGCTTAGCTTAGGATAGCTTAGCTTAGGATAGCTTAGGATAGCTTAGCTTAGGATAGCTTAGCTTAGCTTAGCTTAGGATAGCTTAGCTTAGCTTAGCTTAGGATAGCTTAGCTTAGGATAGCTTAGGATAGCTTAGCTTAGCTTAGCTTAGGATAGCTTAGCTTAGCTTAGCTTAGGATAGCTTAGCTTAGCTTAGCTCAGGATAGCTTAGCTTGGGATAGCTTATCTTAGCTTAGCTTAGGATAGCTTAGCTTAGGATAGCTTAGCTTAGCTTAGCTTAGGATAGCTTAGCTTAGCTTGGCTTAGGATAGCTTAGCTTAGCTTAGGATAGCCTAGCTTAGCTTAGCTTAGGATGGCTTAGCTTAGCTTAGCTTAGGATAGCTTAGCTTAGTTTAGGATAGCTTAGCTTAGCTTAGCTTAGGATAGCTTAGGATAGCTTAGCTTAGGATGGCTTAGGATAGCTTAGCTTAGGATAGCTTAGGTTAGCTTAGCTTAGGATAGCTTAGCTTAGGATAGCTTAGCTTAGGATAGCTTAGGATAGCTTAGCTTAGGATAGCTTAGCTTAGGATAGCTTAGGAAAGCTTAGCTTAGCTTAGCTTAGGATAGCTTAGCTTAGCTTAGCTTAGGATAGCTTAGCTTAGCTTAGCTTAGGATAGCTTAGCTTAGCTTAGCTTAGGATAGCTTAGGATAGCTTAGCTTAGGTTAGCTTAGCTTAGGATAGCTTAGGATAGCTTAGCTTAGGATAGCTTAGGATAGCTTAGCTTAGGATAGCTTAGGATAGCTTAGCTTAGCTTAGCTTAGGATAGCTTAGCTTAGCTTAGCTTAGGATAGCTTAGCTTAGCTTAGCTTAGCTTAGGATAGCTTAGCTTAGCTTAGCTTAGGATAGCTTAGCTTAGCTTAGCTTAGGATAGCTTAGGATAGCTTAGCTTAGGATAGTTTAGGATAGCTTAGCTTAGGTTAGCTTAGGATAGCTTAGCTTAGGATAGCTTAGGATAGCTTAGCTTAGGATAGCTTAGCTTAGGATAGCTTAGCTTAGCTTAGCTTAGGATAGCTTAGCTTAGGATAGCTTAGGATAGCTTAGCTTAGGATAGCTTAGCTTAGGATAGCTTAGGATAGCTTAGCTTAGCTTAGCTTAGCTTAGGATAGCTTAGCTTAGGATAGCTTAGCTTAGCTTAGGATAGCTTAGCTTAGCTTAGCTTAGCTTAGGATAGATTAGGATAGCTTAGCTTAGGATAGCTTAGCTTAGGATAGCTTAGCTTAGCTTAGCTTAGGATAGCTTAGCTTGGGATAGCTTAGGATAGCTTAGCTTAGGATAGCTTAGCTTAGCTTAGCTTAGGATAGCTTAGCTTAGCTTAGCTTAGGATAGCTTAGCTTAGGATAGCTTAGCTTAGCTTAGCTTAGGATAGCTTAGCTTAGCTTAGCTTAGGATAGCTTAGCTTAGCTTAGCTTAGGATAGCTTAGCTTAGCTTAGCTTAGGATAGCTTAGCTTAGCTTAGCTTAGGATAGCTTAGCTTAGCTTAGCTTAGCTTAGAATAGCTTAGCTTAGGATAGCTTAGCTTAGGATAGCTTAGCTTAGGATAGCTTAGGATAGCTTAGCTTAGGATAGCTTAGCTTAGCTTAGCTTAGGATAGCTTAGCTTAGCTTAGGATAGCTTAGCTTAGGATAGCTTAGGAAAGCTTAGCTTAGGATAGCTTAGCTTGGCTTAGGATAGCTTAGCTTAGCTTAGCTTAGGATAGCTTAGCTTAGCTTAGCTTAGGATAGCTTAGCTTAGCTTAGCTTAGGATAGCTTAGCTTAGTTTAGGATAGCTTAGCTTAGCTTAGCTTAGGATAGCTTAGGATAGCTTAGCTTAGGATAGCTTAGGATAGCTTAGCTTAGGATAGCTTAGGATAGCATAGGTTAGGATAGCTTAGCTTAGGATAGCTTAGGATAGCTTAGGATAGCTTAGCTTAGGATAGCTTAGCTTAGGATAGCTTAGGAAAGCTTAGCTTAGCTTAGCTTAGGATAGCTTAGCTTAGCTTAGCTTAGGATAGCTTAGCTTAGCTTAGCTTAGGATAGCTTAGGATAGCTTAGCTTAGGATAGCTTAGGATAGCTTAGGATAGCTTAGCTTAGGATAGCTTAGCTTAGGATAGCTTAGCTTAGGATAGCTTAGGATAGCTTAGCTTAGCTTAGCTTAGGATAGCTTAGGATAGCTTAGCTTAGCTTAGCTTAGCTTAGGATAGCTTAGCTTAGCTTAGGATAGCTTAGGATAGCTTAGCTTAGGATAGCTTAGGATAGCTTAGCTTAGGATAGCTTAGCTTAGGATAGATTAGCTTAGCTTAGCTTAGGATAGCTTAGCTTAGCTTAGCTTAGGATAGCTTAGCTTAGCTTAGGATAGCTTAGCTTAGCTTAGCTTAGGATAGCTTAGCTTAGCTTAGCTTAGGATAGCTTAGCTTAGCTTAGGATAGCTTAGCTTAGCTTAGCTTAGCTTAGCTTAGGATAGCTTAGCTTAGCTTAGCTTAGGATAGCTTAGCTTAGCTTAGCTTAGGATAGCTTAGCTTAGGATAGCTTAGCTTAGGATAGCTTAGCTTAGGTTAGCTTAGCTTAGCTTAGCTTAGGATAGCTTAGGATAGCTTAGCTTAGGATAGCTTAGCTTAGCTTAGCATAGCTTAGCTTAGCTTAGCTTAGGATAGCTTAGCTTAGCTTAGCTTAGCTTAGGATAGCTTAGCTTAGCTTAGCTTAGGATTGCTTAGCTTAGCTTAGCTTAGGATAGCTTAGCTTAGCTTAGCTTAGGATAGCTTAGCTTAGCTTAGGATAGCTTAGCTTAGCTTAGGATAGCTTAGCTTAGCTTAGCTTAGCTTAGGATAGCTTAGCTTAGCTTAGCTTAGGATAGCTTAGGATAGCTTAGGATAGCTTAGCTTAGCTTAGGATAGCTTAGCTTAGCTTAGGATAGCTTAGCTTAGCTTAGCTTAGGATAGCTTAGCTTAGCTTAGCTTAGGATAGCTTAGCTTAGCTTAGCTTAGGATAGCTTAGGATAGCTTAGGATAGCTTAGCTTAGCTTAGCTTAGGATAGCTTAGCTTAGCTTAGGATAGCTTAGCTTAGCTTAGCTTAGGATAGATTAGCTTAGCTTAGCTTAGGATAGATTAGCTTAGCTTAGCTTAGGATAGATTAGCTTAGCTTAGGATAGCTTAGCTTAGCTTAGCTTAGGAAAGCTTAGCTTAGCTTAGGATAGCTTAGCTTAGCTTAGCTTAGCTTAGCTTAGCTTAGCTTAGGTAGCTTAGCTTAGCTTAGCTTAGGATAGCTTAGCTTAGCTTAGCTTAGCTTAGCTTAGCTTAGGATAGCTTAGCTTAGCTTAGCTTAGGAGAGCTTAGCTTAGCTTAGCTTAGGATAGCTTAGGATAGCTTAGCTTAGGATAGCTTAGGATAGCTTACCTTAGGAGAGCTTAGCTTAGGATAGCTTAGCTTAGGATAGCTTAGGATAGCTTAGCTTAGGATAGCTTAGCTTAGGATAGCTTAGCTTAGGATAGCTTAGCTTAGCTTAGCTTAGGATAGCTTAGCTTAGCTTAGCTTAGGATAGCTTAGCTTAGGTTAGCTTAGCTTAGCTTAGCTTAGCTTAGGATAGCTTAGCTTAGGATAGCTTAGCTTAGCTTAGCTTAGGATAGCTTAGCTTAGCTTAGCTTAGGATAGCTTAGCTTAGCTTAGCTTAGGATAGCTTAGCTTAGCTTAGGATAGCTTAGCTTAGCTTAGCTTAGGATAGCTTAGCTTAGCTTAGGATAGCTTAGCTTAGCTTAGCTTAGGATAGCTTAGCTTAGCTTAGCTTAGGATAGCTTAGCTTAGCTTAGCTTAGGATAGCTTAGGATAGCTTAGCTTAGCTTAGGATAGCTTAGCTTAGCTTAGCTTAGCTTAGGATAGCTTAGCTTAGCTTAGCTTAGGATAGCTTAGCTTAGCTTAGCTTAGGATAGCTTAGCTTAGCTTAGCTTAGGATAGATTAGCTTAGCTTAGGATAGCTTAGCTTAGCTTAGCTTAGAATAGCTTAGGATAGCTTAGCTTAGGATAGCTTAGGATAGCTTAGGTTAGGATAGCTTAGCTTAGGATAGCTTAGGATAGCTTAGCTTAGGATAGCTTAGGATAGCTTAGCTTAGGATAGCTTAGGATAGCTTAGCTTAGGATAGCTTAGCTTAGGATAGCTTAGGAAAGCTTAGCTTAGCTTAGCTTAGGATAGCTTAGCTTAGCTTAGCTTAGGATAGCTTAGCTTAGCTTAGCTTAGGATAGCTTAGGATAGCTTAGCTTAGGATAGCTTAGGATAGCTTAGCTTAGGATAGCTTAGCTTAGGATAGCTTAGCTTAGGATAGCTTAGGATATCTTAGCTTAGGATAGCTTAGGATAGCTTAGCTTAGGATAGCTTAGCTTAGGATAGCTTAGGATAGCTTAGCTTAGCTTAGCTTAGGATAGCTTAGCTTAGCTTAGCTTAGGATAGCTTAGCTTAGCTTAGCTTAGCTTAGGATAGCTTAGCTTAGCTTAGGATAGCTTAGGATAGCTTAGCTTAGGATAGCTTAGGATAGCTTAGCTTAGGATAGCTTAGGATAGCTTAGCTTAGAATAGCTTAGGATAGCTTAGCTTAGGATAGCTTAGCTTAGGATAGCTTAGCTTAGCTTAGCTTAGGATAGCTTAGCTTAGGATAGCTTAGGATAGCTTAGCTTAGGATAGCTTAGGATAGCTTAGCTTAGGATAGCTTAGCTTAGGATAGCTTAGGATAGCTTAGCTTAGCTTAGCTTAGGATAGCTTAGCTTAGCTTAGCTTAGGATAGCTTAGCTTAGCTTAGGATAGCTTAGCTTAGCTTAGCTTAGGATAGCTTAGCTTAGCTTAGCTTAGGATAGCTTAGCTTAGCTTAGGATAGCTTAGCTTAGCTTAGCTTAGGATAGCTTAGCTTAGCTTAGCTTAGGATAGCTTAGCTTAGGATAGCTTAGCTTAGGATAGCTTAGCTTAGGTTAGCTTAGCTTAGCTTAGCTTAGGATAGCTTAGGATAGCTTAGCTTAGGATAGCTTAGCTTAGCTTAGCTTAGCTTAGCTTAGGATAGCTTAGCTTAGGATAGCTTAGGATTGCTTAGCTTAGCTTAGCTTAGGATAGCTTAGCTTAGCTTAGCTTAGGATAGCTTAGCTTAGCTTAGGATAGCTTAGCTTAGCTTAGCTTAGGATAGCTTAGCTTAGCTTAGCTTAGGATAGCTTAGGATAGCTTAGGATAGCTTAGCTTAGCTTAGCTTAGGATAGCTTAGCTTAGCTTAGGATAGCTTAGCTTAGCTTAGCTTAGGATAGCTTAGCTTAGCTTAGGATAGCTTAGCTTAGCTTAGCTTAGGATAGCTTAGCTTAGCTTAGCTTAGGATAGCTTAGCTTAGCTTAGCTTAGGATAGCTTAGCTTAGCTTAGCTTAGGTAAGCTTAGCTTAGCTTAGCTTAGGATAGCTTAGCTTAGCTTAGCTTAGCTTAGCTTAGGATAGCCTAGCTTAGCTTAGCTTAGGAGAGCTTAGCTTAGCTTAGCTTAGGATAGCTTAGGATAGCTTAGCTTAGGATAGCTTAGGATAGCTTACCTTAGGAGAGCTTAGCTTAGGATAGCTTAGCTTAGGATAGCTTAGGATAGCTTAGCTTAGGATAGCATAGCTTAGGATAGCTTAGCTTAGGATAGCTTAGGATAGCTTAGCTTAGGATAGCTTAGGATAGCTTAGCTTAGGATAGCTTAGCTTAGGATAGCTTAGGATAGCTTAGCTTAGGATAGCTTAGGATAGCTTAGCTTAGCTTAGCTTAGGATAGCTTAGCTTAGCTTAGCTTAGGATAGCTTAGCTTAGCTTAGCTTAGGATAGCTTAGCTTAGCTTAGGATAGCTTAGCTTAGCTTAGCTTAGGATAGGATAGCTTAGCTTAGCTTAGGATAGCTTAGCTTAGCTTAGCTTAGGATAGCTTAGCTTAGCTTAGCTTAGGATAGCTTAGCTTAGGATAGCTTAGCTTAGGATAGCTTAGCTTAGGTTAGCTTAGCTTAGCTTAGCTTAGGATAGCTTAGGATAGCTTAGCTTAGGATAGCTTAGCTTAGCTTAGCTTAGGATAGCTTAGCTTAGCTTAGCTTAGGATAGCTTAGCTTAGCTTAGCTTAGGATAGCTTAGCTTAGCTTAGCTTAGGATAGCTTAGCTTAGGATAGCTTAGGATAGCTTAGCTTAGCTTAGGATAGCTTAGCTTAGCTTAGCTTAGGATAGCTTAGCTTAGCTTAGGATAGCTTAGCTTAGCTTAGCTTAGGATAGCTTAGCTTAGCTTAGGATAGCTTAGCTTAGCTTAGCTTAGGATAGCTTAGGATAGCTTAGGATAGCTTAGCTTAGCTTAGCTTAGGATAGCTTAGCTTAGCTTAGCTTAGGATAGCTTAGCTTAGCTTAGCTTAGGATAGCTTAGCTTAGCTTAGGATAGCTTAGCTTAGCTTAGCTTAGGATAGCTTAGCTTAGCTTAGCTTAGGATAGCTTAGCTTAGCTTAGCTTAGGATAGCTTAGCTTAGCTTAGCTTAGGATAGCTTAGCTTAGCTTAGCTTAGGAAAGCTTAGCTTAGCTTAGGATAGCTTAGCTTAGCTTAGCTTAGGAGAGCTTAGCTTAGCTTAGCTTAGGATAGCTTAGCTTAGCTTAGCTTAGGATAGCTTAGGATAGCTTAGCTTAGGATAGCTTAGGATAGCTTAGCTTAGGATAGCTTAGGATAGCTTAGCTTACGATAGCTTAGCTTAGGATAGCTTAGCTTAGGATAGCTTAGGATAGCTTAGCTTAGCTTAGCATAGCTTAGGATAGCTTAGCTTAGGATAGCTTAGGATAGCTTAGCTTAGGATAGATTAGGATAGCTTAGCTTAGGATAGCTTAGGATAGCTTAGCTTAGGATAGCTTAGCTTAGCTTAGCTTAGGATAGCTTAGCTTGGGATAGCTTAGGATAGCTTAGCTTAGGATAGCTTAGCTTAGGATAGCTTAGGATAGCTTAGCTTAGCTTAGGATAGCTTAGCTTAGCTTAGCTTAGGATAGCTTAGCTTAGCTTAGGATAGCTTAGCTTAGCTTAGCTTAGGATAGCTTAGCTTAGCTTAGCTTAGGATAGCTTAGCTTAGCTTAGCTTAGGATAGCTTAGCTTAGGATAGCTTAGCTTAGCTTAGCTTAGGATAGCTTAGCTTAGCTTAGGATAGCTTAGCTTAGCTTAGCTTAGGATAGCTTAGCTTAGCTTAGCTTAGGATAGCTTAGCTTAGCTTAGGATAGCTTAGCTTAGCTTAGCTTAGAATAGCTTAGCTTAGGATAGCTTAGCTTAGGATAGCTTAGCTTAGGATAGCTTAGGATAGCTTAGCTTAGGATAGCTTAGGATAGCTTAGCTTAGGATAGCTTAGCTTAGCTTAGCTTAGGATAGCTTAGCTTAGCTTAGGATAGCTTAGCTTAGCTTAGCTTATGATAGCTTAGCTTAGGATAGCTTAGGAAAGCTTAGCTTAGCTTAGCTTAGGATAGCTTAGCTTAGCTTAGCTTAGGATAGCTTAGCTTAGCTTAGGATAGTTTAGCTTAGCTTAGCTTAGGATAGCTTAGCTTAGCTTAGGATAGCTTAGCTTAGGATAGCTTAGCTTAGGATAGCTTAGCTTAGGTTAGCTTAGCTTAGCTTAGCTTAGGATAGCTTAGGATAGCTTAGCTTAGGATAGCTTAGCTTAGCTTAGCTTAGGATAGCTTAGCTTAGCTTAGCTTAGGATAGCTTAGCTTAGCTTAGCTTAGGATAGCTTAGCTTAGCTTAGCTTAGGATAGCTTAGCTTAGGATAGCTTAGGATAGATTAGCTTAGCTTAGCTTAGGATAGCTTAGCTTAGCTTAGCTTAGGATAGCTTAGCTTAGCTTAGGATAGCTTAGCTTAGCTTAGCTTAGGATAGCTTAGCTTAGCTTAGCTTAGGATAGCTTAGGATAGCTTAGGATAGCTTAGCTTAGCTTAGCTTAGGATAGCTTAGCTTAGCTTAGCTTAGGATAGCTTAGCTTAGCTTAGCTTAGGATAGCTTAGCTTAGCTTAGGATAGCTTAGCTTAGCTTAGCTTAGGATAGCTTAGCTTAGCTTAGCTTAGGATAGCTTAGCTTAGCTTAGCTTAGGATAGATTAGCTTAGCTTAGGATAGCTTAGCTTAGCTTAGCTTAGGAAAGCTTAGCTTAGCTTAGGATAGCTTAGCTTAGCTTAGCTTAGGAGAGCTTAGCTTAGCTTAGCTTAGGATAGCTTAGCTTAGCTTAGCTTAGGATAGCTTAGGATAGCTTAGCTTAGCTTAGCTTAGGATAGCTTAGCTTAGCTTAGGATAGCTTAGCTTAGCTTAGCTTAGGATAGC